>CM066035.1:662691413-662952048 GCA_033557465.1 Ichthyophis bannanicus | reverse complement strand
ATGTCTATGTTTCACCTTGTTTTGGGGATGTGGTTTATGTGTTTTTTTTTGAAAGGCCTCAGAGATGACACTCCCTATGTTCATGGTGTGCTCACATCAACGGCTGGGATGAAAATCACACAATTATCATTGAGAATGTTTGTAAAAGTACATTAATCATGTACGTTAAAAAGCTGTGACAATAAACAAGCTGGCATTAAATACTTACACTGTGTGTGTTCCAGTGAGCTGACCATGTGTTCCCGTGTGTATCTTATGACATGGCGGGGTTAGAGGCCCGGGACTAACCATTAAGTTGGCAAACCGGTCCCGTGCTGCAGCTACCTAGCCCACAGGCGGAGGGGGGCTACTATTGTTTATGATGCGTACTGTCCACAGGGTGGACTAAGGCAGCCTGAAAGAATGCCCTGAGCATATGAAGATCAAGGAAAAGGTGGACAGGATATGAATGAAGGAAATGTGCTTTGGACAGTTGCCAGGGACCAACGAAAGCACACGGTGCCCAGAGCCTGGAGAGACACAGCCCAAACCCTGGGAGTAAGCGGCACGGGACTCTGCTTCATCACCTACTGAAGCGCAGAGCTTGAAGAAAGGTGGAGTCAGAAAATGCATGGATAAAACGGACTACCAAACATTCAGTGGGAGGCCTGGCCTGGTAGGGAGAGGCCAAATGTGTTAGTAGAGATGGCAACCTTTGGAGAGAGAGGACTACCTTGGAGTGAGAGAGTGAGAGTACCTTGGAGGGAGAGGCTATCTTGGTAGTGACAGGCAAATCATGTGGAGAAGATGAGGCTACCTGTCGAGTGGGGAAGCAAGCTTGGACGAGAGAGGCAAGCTTGTGCGAGAGCGAAACAGCCTTGGAGAGAGAGGCGTTCTCACAGGCAATCCTGGGAGAGAGGAGCCGAGTAGGCAATCCTGGAGAGAGGAAAAAAAGAGGAATATGGAAAGAGGCCAGAGACCTGTGGTGTGCTCTGGAGAGAAGGCCAAGTGAAATATCAAGAAAACTTACAACAGCAGGATTCAGGGAAGAAAAGAAGGGATATAAGGTATAATCTGCCTTCCTAAAAAGAGAAGAGTCTTGGAGGCAAAAATACCCTTACAAAGCCTAGACATTCAGAGGCTGATAGCACGTTTTCCCTCCTGTTTATAAATGTATTAAAAGAAGGGAGTTTTCACCTTACCGAGAGAAGCAGAGGAAATTCCCTTAATTACAGTGAACTCCTTCGCTCCAGAGAGAAAAACGCCGTTACACAGTTTGCAATCGGGTACAGCTGAATCGCGGGAGGAGCCTGGAGGCAGATCCCCCAGCAGGGAGCGTTATCCCCCAAAAATTTTTTTTTTAACTTTCCTTCAGCTAGCAAGCCTCAGCAGAGAACCTAAAGCTATCCACTGAAAGCAAGCACCAGCGTGGGGCAGGGTTCTAGAAAACAGCATACAGAGTTTGGTGACCTTCCCCAGGGAAGCAGTGCTATTCAGAGGAAGATGAACTTCCTAACTAATGAGGCAAATCTGCCATACTTTTATTCCACATTAGAAAGTGGGCAATGCAGATTCCTCCGGACCAGAGTTTGATGGAATATGACGATTCTGGTACATTAGAAGATACTGAATTAATGGAATGTTCTCTTACTATAAAAGAACCTGAGTACCCCTTAAGGTAAAGGTTTGTGTAACCTTAATTCTATGTCGAGGTAGCAAAGGCTACAAACTCTCTCTCTCTCTCTCCCTAGCCAAACAGACAAAGTAGGCTGTTTGTTCTTTTCTTTTGTTTGATGTTATATGCTGAAGAAAGCTATTTGTGTTATCCAGTTACTTTATGTTATAAGCCAAGTTAGGCTATTACTTTCTGTTGTAAAAGAAGAAAACCTCAAAGGGACGGGGAATAAAACCCTAAAAGAAGAGAAAGTCTTATGTGTGCTTTGTATAGATACAAGCACGGCACAACTACCACCCTCATGAGCCAAAACATACCAGCAGTCAAGGCTGGGGCGGATGAGGTGTGACAGTACATATGCAAGGTGTCCTGTGCATATCGTGTCAGCACAGTCTGTGAGCTGTACTGGCACAGTGTGCACATACATCCATGTCCACACAGGGGAACTATGTTCGACATTGCCTGTGTCGTTGCCCTATGCATCAAGGTGTCCAACCCCTCATACACGACTATTTGGTGGCATATGTGTGACCCTTGCCGTGCCTAGTTTAATGACCACATTCCCTACACCCCACCATGTTGCTGCATGTGACAGTGGCAGAGCTTCACAACAAATATCATTCATTTGTTGACATATGTTGACATATGTGGTTCATGTATTCGCTAACGTGTGAGTTGTGTGACTCTGGGACAGGTGCTACCAGTGTAACATCTGACACAAGAACCTCTTATCAGACACCTACACACATGGTCACCCCCCAAATGTACTGTGGAGACAGTGGAGTTATCGCTAGCACTGTTTACCCCTCGAAAACATATATGTCTACACAAAATCACATGCTGACATCCATAGTCCTAGGCTGCATGAGGCACACAAGCATTACATGGTGTGTTGAACCTATGTTTAATAACAACAAATCCAAACAGGGGTAACTATGTACATTTGTAGGAGGGGGATAATACCATGACCCGCCCCCCCTAAACTCACCCACCCCACCCCATTCTCCCACACGCCCTGAACAAAGTACCATCCACAAACCCCCAACCCGACAAGCCCCCCCCCCACCCACCACAAGCCCAGTGATGGAAGACAGGGCAACACAGGGCACATATGTGGACGTCACTAGCACCATTACTGACGCCAGTGACGCCATTGAGAGGGTGGTTGGCGACATGGTAGCCGGACCACCTCGGCTACCACCCTCTCAATAACTCCCGCCAGCCACTGCTGTGAGTGGCTCAGCTGGTGGAGCCGTTGCTCCATCGCATGCATGGCCCCAGACAGGTTTTCCACGCATCTGCCACCACACACACACATTGTGCCAGGTGTTTGTGTGGTGGCATCTGCGTAGACCCTGGGTGGGGCCCTGCATGGTTGAGGCAACCTTTGTGGCGAGGGGAGCCCACAGTGCCCTGTGATGCCCTGTCTTCGACATCACTCTCCCACACCCCCTCTGGCCCCCTCTCTCCCCCCCTGAGCCCTCCACAACGTCCCCCCTCACCTCCCCCTCCACATCCTCAACACCCTGTCTCCCCCCTGGCACCCCCCCAATCAGCCGTTCCAGATGGCCATCTGGCCCCTGGTGGGGGACATCTGATGCAGGTGGATGTGTCTGCGCCTCCACCACCACCTCCTCCTCTCCTCCTCCTCTCCTCCTCCTCCTCCTCTTCCTCCTCCTCCTCCGATGTGATGAGGACCACCACCTCGTCTGCATGTGGTGTGGGGGACGTCTCAGGAGGGAGTGCGGAGGTTGTGGGCAGATCCTCTGGGACATCACCATCTGTGGAGGTCGACAAGCATAGGAACTCTGTTAGGTCTCACATACAGCACGTCTACATATGCAGTGGCCACACAGGTTTTTCTGGCAACTGCAACATCTGTTACTGATGTGACACTTTGAGAACACTCAGATGCAACCTTTGGGGAGCTCTCACCCTGGATTCGCTGCAGGTAGCCGGCATGGTGGTGGCGCAGCTCCCTGCCCTCTTCCGGAGATCCTCAAGCTGTTGGTGGTACTTGAAGGGTTGGGTGCAAGAGTGACATATCAACCTTCTGCGGGGTCACACATAAAAACACACAGCCTGGTGGGCTAGTTTTTGCTGCTACAGCCACACTGTTGTGTGTGTGACGCATGTATATCATAGTTCATCACATGTCATTGGGGATCGCCATGGGCAACAGACATATGTCCTCACATGTGCATAATGTGGGTGGGGGGTGGGATTGACCCTGTATGAGCAATGGAAGATTGCTATCTTTGTAGGCCGTAGCCCTGCTGTGGCAGACCACATGTGTGTTTACAACACCATAGACATGGGCAATATCACCATAACATCTGTGAACAACAGTGGTCATGTGTAGTTTTATGTATGTGTTGGTCAACCACACCTGCTGAGTTGATCATTGGAAGAACATCACTGATGTCCATGTGTGTCAATAGGTTTGGCTTTCTATTATGTGTATAAATGCTGAAACAACATTTGCATGATGGTGTGGGGACATAGATCTGTTGCAGGTGTTTGTTAGCTTCTGACATGGTTCATGGGGATGGGGTGCTGTTACACACATAAACATCGTCCCCTACCATATCATCTGCAGACATCGGAGACATGTGTGATATATTGACCTCCACAACTATGGGGTACGTACAACCTCTGTGCCATGAACAACACAATATCTTTCTAACATACCCACCATTGCATGCCGGTATTTGGCCCCCTGGGGTGGTGTATCCGAACACACATCATCAGCTCCATACACCATAGCAAGTGGGTGACTAACAGGACACATTACCATAGTCACTGGAATCCTGGGGATATTGGGAATGCATATAACTTGTTAGTCACACACAACCATATCTCTATGGTGCCAGATGACCCAGTGTGATGGGCTGCTGGACCCCCACGGGATAGAGGGAACACAGCAAACTGTTAAAGCACACACAACCATATCTCCAGGGTGATAGATGACCCAGTGTGATGGGCTCCGTGCACTCCAGGTGATAGGGATTGTAAAGCAAACTGTTGTAGCACACACAACTAGAATATCTCCATGGTGCCAGATGGCCCAGTGGTGATGGGCTGCCTGGACCCACGGGATAGGGGAACACAGCAAACTGTTAAAGCACACACAACCATATCTCCAGGGTGATAGATTCCCCACTGTTATGGGGTCCGTGCACTCCAGGGGATAGGGTGTTTTAATCAAACTGTTGTAGCACACACAACCATATCTCCATGGTGCCAGATGACCCAGTGTGATGGGCTGCCTGGACCCACGGGATAGGGGGAACACAGCACACTGTTAAAGCACACACAACCATATCTCCAGGGTGATAGATTACCCAGTGTGATGGGCTCCGTGCACTCCGGGGATAGGGATGGGTAAAGCAAACTGTTGTAGCCACACCCAACCATATCTCCATGGTGCCAGATGACCCAGTGTGATGGGCTGCCTGGACCCACGGGATAGGGGGAACACAGCACACTGTTAAAGCACACACACCATATCTCCAGGGTGATAAGATGACCCAGTGTGATGGGCTCCGTGCACTCCAGGGGATAGGGAGAACAAAGGAAGCTGTGAGAACACACACAACCATATCTCCAGGGTGATTGTTACGCCACTGTGATGACCTCACAGCACACCTGTGGATGACGAGGACGTTTTGGACCTTTTACATTACACTAACCAATACCACGATGTAAACAGGGAACCCACTGTGATGGGCTCTGTATTCTCCTGGGGATAGGGTGGATGTACTATATTGTGTTGCCACACACAACCATATCCACAGGGTGACCAATAGAGCACTGTGATGACCTCTCAGCACCCCTGATGATAGGGAGAATGTTCTTTCAACTTTACATTACACACAACATATCTCCCAGGATGACTGGGAACACACTGGTGATTGCCTATGTAGTCTGCTAATGATGGGGTCGATGTATGAAATGCCTAGGCACACAGATCATATAGTAAGGGTGACTGATAGCCCACTGTGATGACTCTCCACACCCCTGGGGATACGGAGACTGGTTTGACCTGTTACATTTCCACACAGCAATATCACCATGATGAATGGGACACAGTGTGATGGCCTCTGTTCCCCTGGTGTTAGGGTGGATGTATGAAATTGTCTGGTCACACAGACCATATCTTACGGGGTGACTGATCACCACTGTGATGAGCTCTACACACCCTTGGGATATGGATTACGTTCTGACCTTTTAAATGACACACACTGATGTCACCAGGATGAATGGGAACACACTGTGAGGGGCTGTCTGGTCTGCTGCTGATAGGGTGGATGTAGAAATTGTCGGGGCACACAGACCATATATGACGTTTGAGTAAATGATCACGATGATGCGATCTCTGCACCGGGGATAGGGAGAATGTTTACCACCTTTACAGTAAACACACCAAGATCACCAGGATGACTGGTAACACACAGTGGTGCCCTCGTGGGGATGGGGAGGCTAATGCAAACTGTTTCAGCACACACAACCATATCCCCTGGATGACAGGTGACCCACTGTGATGGGCTCTGTCATCTCCTGGGGATAGGGTGGCTAATGCAAACTGTTTCAGCACACAACAACATCTAGCCAGGATGACAGGTGACCCACTGTGATGGGCTCTGTCTTCTCCTGGGGATAGGGTGGCTAATGCTATCTGTTTCAGCACACAACAACATCTAGCCAGGATGACAGGCGACCCACTGTGATGGGCTCTGTCTTCTCCTGGGGATAGGGTGGCTAATGCAAAGTGTTTCAGCACACACAACCATATCCCCTGGATGACAGGTGACCCACTGTGATGGGCTCTGTCATCTCCTGGGGATAGGGTGGCTAATGCAAACTGTTTCAGCACACACAAACATCTAGCCAGGATGACAGGTGACCCACTGTGATGGGCTCTGTCTTCTCCTGGGGATAGGGTGGCTAATGCAAACTGTTTCAGCACACAACAACATCTAGCCAGGATGACAGGCGACCCACTGTGATGGGCTCTGTCTTCTCCTGGGGATAGGGTGGCTAATGCAAACTGTTTCAGCACACACAAACATATCCCCTGGATGACAGGTGACCCCCTGTGATGGGCTCTGTCATCTCCTGGGGATAGGGTGGCTAATGCAAACTGTTTTCAGCACACAACAACATATAGCCAGGATGACAGGTGACCCACTGTGATGGGCTCTGTCTTCTCCTGGGGATAGGGTGGCTAATGCAAACTGTTTCAGCACACAACAACATCTAGCCAGGATGACAGGTGACCCACTGTGATGGGCTCTGTCTTCTCCTGGGGATAGGGTGGCTAATGCAAACTGTTTCAGCACACACAACCATATCCCCTGGATGACAGGCGACCCACTGTGATGGGCTCTGTCTTCTTCTGGGGATAGGGTGGCTCATGCAAACTGTTTCAGCACACACAACCATATCCCCTGGATGACAGGTGACCCACTGTGATGGGCTCTGTCTTCTCCTGGGGATAGGGTGGCTAATGCAAACTGTTTCAGCACACAACAACATCTAGCCAGGATGACAGGCGACCCACTGTGATGGGCTCTGTCTTCTCCTGGGGATAGGGTGGCTAATGCAAACTGTTTCAGCACACACAACCATATCCCCTGGATGACAGGTGACCCACTGTGATGGGCTCTGTCTTCTCCTGGGGATAGGGTGGCTAATGCAAACTGTTTCAGCACACACAACCATATCCCCTGGATGACAGGTGACCCACTGTGATGGGCTCTGTCTTCTCCTGGGGATAGGGTGGCTCAGGCAAACTGTTTTCAGCACACACAACCATAGCCCCTGGATGACAGGTGACCCACTGTGATGGGCTCTGTCTTCTCCTGGGGATAGGGTGGCTAATGCAAACTGTTTCAGCACACACAACCATCTCGCCAGGATGACAGGCGACCCACTGTGATGGGCTCTGTCTTCTCCTGGGGATAGGGTGGCTAATGCAAAGTGTTTCAGCACACACAACCATATCCCCTGGATGACAGGTGACCCACTGTGATGGGCCTCTGTCATCTCCTGGGGATAGGGTGGCTAATGCAAACTGTTTCAGCACACAACAACATCTAGCCAGGATGACAGGTGACCCACTGTGATGGGCTCTGTCTTCTCCTGGGGATAGGGTGGCTAATGCAAACTGTTTCAGCACACAACAACATATCCCCAGGATGACAGGAGACCCACTGTGATGGGCTCTGTCTTCTCCTGGGGATAGGGTGGCTCATGCAAACTGTTTCAGCACACACAACCATAGCCCCTGGATGACAGGTGACCCACTGTGATGGGCTCTGTCTTCTCCTGGGGATAGGGTGGCTAATGCAAACTGTTTCAGCACACACAACCATATCCCCTGAATGACAGGTGACCCACTGTGATGGGCTCTGTCTTCTCCTGGGGATAGGGTGGCTCATGCAAACTGTTTCAGCACACACAACCATAGCCCCTGGATGACAGGTGACCCACTGTGATGGGTTCTGTCTTCTCCTGGGGATAGGGTGGCTAATGCAAACTGTTTCAGCACACACAACCATATCCCCTGGATGACAGGTGACCCACTGTGATGGGCTCTGTCTTCTCCTGGGGATAGGGTGGCTCATGCAAAACGGGTCAGCACACACAACCATATCCCCTGGATGACAGGTGACCCACTGTGATGGGCTCTGTCTTCTCCTGGGGATAGGGTGGCTAATGCAAACTGTTTCAGCACACAAAAACATATAGCCAGGATGACAGGTGACCCACTGTGATGGGCTCTGTCTTCTCCTGGGGATAGGGTGGCTAATGCAAACTGTTTCAGCACACAACAACATCTAGCCAGGATGACAGGCGACCCAACTGTGATGGGCTCTGTCTTCTCCTGGGGATAGGGTGGCTAATGCAAACTGTTTCAGCACACAACAACATCTAGCCAGGATGACAGGTGACTCACTGTGATGGTCTCAGTAGTCTTATGGGGATAGGATGGATATATCTTCAATTGTCTACACACACAGAACCATATCTCAAGGGTGATGGATAGGCCACTGTGATGAGCTCTCAGGACCCCTGGGGATTGGGGGGGGGGGCCGATTCAACAACGGTTGTTTATTAACCCATATCACCGGGTGGACTTTCATACCATTAATGCTACATGTCACATTGCCTATTGATTTACAAAAGTTGTTTGGATCCAGATCCACATCCCACCATATCCATATGATGTGGTATTGATGGATTGAGGGTGATTTATGGGCGTACATTCCTCATGTATGTTGTTGCAGGGCCACAGCAGCAGATTCCATAGCATCAGAACCTCTGTGACCATTACCAGCAACACCAGGGTACAGGACAAAGCAGTCACATATGATACACAGACATTATGTGATTTCCGGTCATCTGCTGGATATTCCTGACTCACAAAACCTTATATTACCAGCATGGACATCTGCAATGGACACAGGCTACATATCTGATTCCAATGAGTTGCCCCCATACACTTACCTCCCTTGGGTATTCAGCGAGGCGATTAAATCTTCTCTGTAGCCGCTCCCATGCCCTGCGGACCTTGGAGCTGTCCCTTTGCCTGCTGGGCCCGGGGAACAGCTTCTCTTGCCTGTTGGCAATCAGCCGGGCCAGGGAGCGCAGCTCGCGTGGAGTAAAGGAGGGCTTCCTTTGTCTGGGCGCCATTTTCCGATACTGTCATGTGCTTGCACGCAGCGTTATTCACGCGCATACGCGCCGCAACTGGCGCATGCGTGCCGCAACTGGCGCAGATTAGTGACGTCTTACGTACAACTGTGGCCCGCAAATGGCGCGGTTTAGCGATGTACAACGTCCATCTGCGTCCCGAAACGCAACGTATAGCAACCTATGATGTCCATCTGCGCAACGACCATAGTTTAACAACGTCATACGTGTGACTGCGCACCGCAGCTGGCCCATTTTTCAACTGGTTTACAGTAATGTACGCCACGCAACTGGCGCTGCTGCGTGACGTATTATGTACAAATGCGCACCGCAAATACGCATTTCAGCGCATAGACATATGCACATTCGCAGCACAATTTGCATATACACTGGTGAGTGACACCTATTTTAGACACATAAGATAGTTTGTGATCATATCGTGTCTACACATTTTGGACTTGAAGTAATCAACACTTCCACAATGTTTCTTAGGCTTTCGTATGACGTGATGTACTATGGCTTTGACATTGCAATGAGTGACACTACAAATGCATACACAACAAGGTGTCATTGAGACCCATCAAAGTGGGCTATATGTCAACCGTGAAATATGTTTGTGTGTGCTTGCACCGTTTATTACAGCCTCCCTATCCCCATGCGTCATGGAGGCCATCACAGTGGCATATCAGTCACCATGGTGATATGGTTGTGTGTGCTTAAGGTAGACCACAAACACTCCCTATCCACAGGAGACCACACAGCACAACAGAGTGGTCTAACAGTCATCCTGGTGATGTGGAGCTATGAGTCCCAATATATCATGTTCAGTAGTTCATCTCAATGTGCGGCCAGCAATGATGTTCGGGATGGCATAAGGGGGGGGGGAGGGGCTGGGGGCCGTTTCTATCTGGACAGTCTACATACACATTAGGTTGCGTAACACACATACTGAGCTGATGGAGTTTGCCATGAGACAGACAAGCACGTTGATTTTAAGTAGGTGTTCTGACATACAGACATTCTGGCTGACGTGTGCCACATTATTTGCCAATTCTCCTTATGGTACAGACCTACTGTTTCCCTTTACACAGTCTGCCTAATCAATATGACTTGCTGGGACATTACTCTCTAATATCAGCAGTGGTTTGTGTGTCCTTGGGTTATGGTTTTTCTTCTGACAGCAAACACACTGTGACATTGCAATAATCTTGGATGGAACATCTGATCCTCTATGAGCCACTCCAGAGAGTGCATTATGAGTTGCAGTCTCCGCCACAGCACCTTCTCATGTTCCAGTTCTGCCACCGTATAGGGTGCGTTTGATGAAGGTTCAGGCTACAGCACTGAGGGTGTTGTTGGCAGTAGCAAATGACGTAATATATGACACAAGCCTCAGATACACATGTCACATTACTCAACTGTGGGATCAGATGCATGACTTTTGCCTCAAGACACTGTGAGATCACAGGTGACCCACATCTCCATAGCTCTGCGGTTGTGGAGCAGTCCTCCTTGAACCCCTTGGTCTGTCTGGTAATCTGGATAGGCCTAATGACTACACATGAGATCGCTATGCATCAGAGCTATCCTGCAACCTGAGTGTTTTGTGGCTCGATAGGTCTGGCTCTGAGGACACCTGCCTTACACCTCTGTCATTTAGGCGTGTGAGTGTGCAAAGCACAGATGACATAGACATGGACGGCATAGATAGACTGTGTCACATACTTTGTAATTTCTCACCACCACCATGCAGTTGTATACTGAAAAACTATGTTGTTGGTGGTGACAGGCAAAGATGCATGCTACACATTCTATCTGACCTTTTTGATGTCTTAAACATCAGCACCTTGGCCACTTACAATGGTTGATGACAGAGGTGTTGGCCAGGAGTGTTGACAAGCAGTCCTGGAGGGCCACACACCACTCAGCTTGACAAAAGATCGCGATTACTTATATATATCTTGCATCTTAATTTGTGCGATCATAAACACCCATCTTGCCTAGGCTTTCAGGGAGGACTGGGTCAGAACCACTGCCATAGCTGCTAATACACCCCTGTCTGCCTGCAGGTGGACTACAGGCCAACACATGACCTGTTGGCTTTCTTTACCAAGATGGGGTTAACCACACATACCCATGATGCACTGCACATGTAAATCATCCGTCTACAAATAACAGCAAGATGATTTATGCTGCCAGAAACCCACCTCAACCTGTATATAATTACTGAACGTGTAGGTTGATGACACAGAGTTGCTATTGACTGTTACATTGTGTGGGTCACGTGCTCACCCTGAGAATGAGAGTGGACACACAGCACCATGTCCTCAGCACCTAGCTTAGGTGGGATAGGCTATGGTGTAGGTCCACATCAGTGACACTGTGTGATGGGTAGTTGTTGTAGATGCACTGCCAAATACACTTGTGGCCATCTGATATTTCTCTGTGACGTTTACACCTTCAGCAATTTGCAGCATCCACATTGGTCTTATGCTGTGTGGTGCCAATGCCCACATATGTTATGTAATTGGGGGGGGGTGGTGGAAGGTGGGTTGGACAGATAGACGGCTTCAGTAACAACCCATACATTAACCACTGTAACAACCCATACATTAACCACTGTAACGCATAATCACCCAACAACACATCCACAATACTGCAATGGCGCTGCTGGTGGGAAATGATAAACTGGGTCCAGCTGAGAGAAAATAAACATAACACCAAACATAAACGTGGTGCATGGATTTCTATGCACATCCATAAGGTGACAGCAGACAAATGGCAGGCCTAAAAATGATCAGCAGCACACCACCACTATCTGACATTGTCCTCCAGCAAATGGTGGAACACTGCAGCCGATGCACCCCTGAAGGTGTGGCAACCTTACACATACTAGATGCATTCGGTCTGCTAGCTAGCCCATAGTGCATACTACTGGAGGAAATGTGCGCACCCAAAACTGGGATGTCTGCACAATCACCAAGCAGTTTAGCAAGTGATTCGGCACCAAAAGGAAACCCATACATATCACTTACAAGAGATGCTGTTGGCACTATGGCTGCCCTAGCCACGCCATGGTAACTGCTTAGGGTGAGAGTGACCTTCCAGGAGGACATGCAGGGGCTACCTTGTCCATGCTGCTGATGACTACACACTACGATGTCTGCTACATTGCCCTATGTTCTGCGCTCATGCATCCAGCCCAGGCCAGCCTGTCGGGGGTATACCCACAATACCTAGCTCCTCATTATGCACATTGGCAAGCTAATACTGGACACAGTACAAACATTGTGGGCTGAGTAAGGTCTTGCAGACATCACACACTGGATGTACAGACACACAATCCCACAGCTAGGCCATCACTGTGCTACTATAGATAGCTTTTGCAGTCTAGGCCAACTCAGCAGTCTTGGACACAGTGCAGGCATAGCTATGGTATGCAATACTGTTGCTGTCACACCCCAATGTGGGACACATTGTCAAACACCAGACGTGAGACACACTCCACAAACATCAAACATATTGGTGTCATAACACTCAATCACCATATTGTGCTTTACCTAGAAATTGATATCTGCTACTAATCTGTTCAACATGTTGCTATATGTGTATTGAATTACCAGGTTTATGGTGACAGCGCTAAGGTGCACACTTACTACTTGTGTGAGATGTACGCAAGGCCCAATATCATGTATATCCAATAGGCTTTGGATCATGGAGCCTGTGGGTCTATTAATTTATTCTCCTGATGGCCAGTACTGTCCGGCAGAGGTACCCAAATACAGTCCTGTTGAGTCAGACACTGTTCATTTTTCCCAAGTGTGCCTACGGAATATGCATGAGATATATCTGCATACCATGGACCAACACATTACAATGAACAACACCATCTTTATTTGACACATCATAAGATGTGCATGATTTGAGGCACTTCAGGACTGCATTTGAGTGAAACTGCTCTATGTGATGCACATGTTTCTCATATATGTACACTTTCTCAGAAAAAATACATGTATTGGCCATCTTTGCATTACCTGCACTACAGATTATTTTATGTTTCTAAAAATTGTGCGATGTCACAATCGTGGGGGCTTTTTGGCCAGGGACGACACACAGGATTTGAACTTGTGACCTTCACCTCCTGAGGGCAATGGCTGTGTGCTTTGCACCACCGTCTTGCAACAGAGACAGTGCATTCCCAGGGATATGCATGGCTGTTTGTCACACTGACCCTGTCTGTTGCACTCCACACCACCCACTTAGAAAGGAGTATGCCATGGTGTGCTGTGGACAGCTGCCACCAATTGCTCTGCTGTCAACATGCTCACATGGCCTTATATTGGAGACTGCATAAAACTTAACTAACAATTGACACTCCAGGACTGCATTTGGTTGACTCTGCTGTAGGTGATGCACATGCTTATGTGGTGGCTACTGTTGAAGGAAAACTACACATATGGGATATGATCTTAGGTTCTCATCAGCAAATAGCCACTCTTTACTGGCTTGTTTTAGAGGGGTACAATTATGTGACCTAGTTGGCCAGGAGCCACATACAGGATTTGAACCTGTGACCTTCTGTTATTGCACACACTGTCTGTATCCACTGCACCAACGTTTTGCAACATATATGCTGCATTCCCAGGGGAGTCCATGACTGTACATCCAACAGAGCATGTCTGTTGTGGTGGACGGTGCCAGACTGCACACGCCTACTGTACTGTCTGCTGTGTCTTTCAGCCAATGCCCCCTCCACCACCTGTACCCCTCAGCCAACATGCAGACATGTCCTTATCTGGAAAACCCATTTCACAGAGTTCCCCAAATCCAGTCTTGGTGTTCCACACACTGTTCTGGTTTTCATGCTATCCCTCATACATATGCATGAGCTACATCTGCATACCATGGGGGTGGTGCATAGCTATGCAGCACAGGCATCTTTGTTAGAGGCAGCATGGAACCTGAATGGTGTGGGGCCCTCCAGGACTGCATTTGGGAGACTCTGCTCCAGATAATGCGCCTGTTTATGGTGTCTGTGAGTGCTGTGGTAAAATATAGGTGGATTAATCATGCATATGTTCCTAGCTATACAGTTTTGTCCTTACTATCACGGTTTAGTTGTAGGAAAATTATGTGGACTGGATTGGCAGTCGCCCCAGCTGGGCTTTGAACCTGTGGCCCTCTGGTCCTACAGGTACTGGCTGTGTCCGCTGCACCACACTGTGGCCACAGAAACAATGCGGTCTCTGGAGATGTGATACCTGGCTGCACGAGTCAGATCCCTGCTCTTCACAATTTTACTGTGGGCTCGTTGACCTTGTATGGGGACAAAGGTGCAAATAAACATCACAAATGCCCTCCAGAAAAGGGGGGGTGACCCATAACCAAGCTGCGCAACAGTGATATCAATGGGCAACCTGGACAACACTCCCAGGAATGCTCCATTAAAATGCAGTGCTTTTGAATGAGTCTACGGAGCGTAGACCCTTCCATACATCATTTCTTTTTTTTGGAGCTTTCCTGGGAGTGTTTTGTATGGTTGCCCATTAATATCACTGTTGCCCTGATGGATTATAATTTTCTTAGAATGTGTTGTGGTCATTTTCATATCATATTTGCTATTTTGTTCTGTGCACATGTATCACACTGCTCACGTTTTTTAGGTTTCCCCAATTTTGCTGTACATTGCTGACGTAAATGGTTTCTCTTCCCTTTAAATGCGCTCTACCGCGAGTCTTTCACTCGCGGTATTTTATCCTTGTAAATTTGGGGACGCTCCTGTGCGGGGAGTCTCTCCCCTCCCACTTCCCACCCATTGACCCCGTCTCTCCGCCCCTCGGGGGGCCTTCCTCCGCCCTCATTTCGCCTTTCCACGCCTCTATCACACATGAGTGCCCCGCAAACGTGCGCGTTTTCGGCGCACGTGTGCGGGGCCCGTTAATGTGACCCGCACGTGTACGGGGTGTTTAAGAGCACTTAAATGCATCATTTTAGGGCACTCAGGTGCGCCCCGCACAGGTGCGCCGTTTAGTAAACATGCCCCTAATACTCAGGTGTTTTACCTCTTGCTTGACTGGTATGCTGATATTGTATAATCTGAAGGTAGAGGGGGGATTAAAATTTTGATTTTTTGTGCTGAATAGGATTTGTTTTTTTTAATAGTTGCTGCCTCCCCCCCCTCAATTAGTTTAATGCTGCAGCAGTCCTCGCCATCCTTCTCCAACCAAATACCATCCATCTCATCTAACACACTCTTGGTCATATCCTAACTGCCAAATGCCCTGAGTACCTGCTGAATCTTTTATTATTCATTCTCCTCCATACCCAATATCCATGTAGCTACCCACCTCTTCCATTTAATCCTTTCCTTGCTTTTACCTATATTTGTATAGCTTGTCTTGTAGCTACTTTGATTGAAGGATAAGGTGGTATATAAAACCGGTTAAATAAATAAATAAATTTAGTTCATGCCTTTCCTTTAGTAACTCTCCTATCCATTCTCTTAAGTCCTTGTTTCCACCTTCACTCAAGTACAAACCTTCTCCCCAAGCACTCACATAACCAGGGCATGCTGTAGGGTCCTCTGGGCTCCTGTTTGCCTGCCCCCAACCCCTCCCCTCCAACCCCATATCGACACATCAATATCACAAGTCACTAGTGCAATAAACAACACACTTAAATAGTGGGAATAACAGGCCACAGATTGTGAACAAATCGCTTAACCAACAATATTGTCTCAACATTTTACACCATGAGCGTAAACCAATAGCAGTGTCACTATTGTGAGCAGGACTTTGTGGAGGAGTACCATAATCTTCTTCCCTGGCCTACAAGGACACCTTAGCCCATGCTGTGGCTCAGGCTGAGGCATACATCTCCCGCTGTCAACATCTCTATGTTGGTACGCAGGTGGACCTCTGTATTTTGGCCATCCAGTTAGGAGGCAAGAGATCTGGGAATTTGTTTTAAATAGGTGTTAAAGCCATGATGGATCAAAGGCTCACTCAATCAATTTGAAAGGCTCCCTCTATAAAACCAAGGGCTGTGTGAATCACCCAGGAAATTGCTAACAGATGACCTTAGAAGCACAGGCATAAATAGGTCAACCAGAGCTCTATAATTCTCAGTCTTGAAGGACTACTGAAAGGGACTGTTACTGCTGGAAGGAAATCTGTACTTACAAGTATTTACTTCAGGAAATTCTCTAAATTTTAGGGAAGAGGGAATTCTTTGGGTTAAAGCTGATAAATCTGTGCATTTTAGAATCCACTGTATTTGCTAATTCAGTCAAGGCCTAGTATCAGCAGATAGCTTTTAGTTTAAATTTAAAACTTAGCATAGAAGGAAGAATGGGGTAAATATTCTTTGAGATGAAAGAAATTGTTTCTAGAGACTCTTACAAAGAGACCTTCTAGTTAGGAGGCAAAAGATCTGGGAATTTATTTTAAATAGGTATTAAAACCAAGTGACACATCAAAGGGGCAATTTGAAAGTCTCCCTCTATCAAACCAAGAGTTGTGTGAATTGCCTAGGAAATTGTTAACAGATTACCTTAGAAGCACAGATCTGGAACCTGTGTAGCAAGCCAGCCTTTACTAAGTGTTAATCCCCTCCCACCCACTCTAGGCATAATTTTAGCTTTATAGGCTCTTAAACCTATTAAAGGGGGAGAGGTGGTCAAATTCACTGTAACGTTCAGCTGGTTATCCTCACTAGGAATAGATTAATTAAGGCCATGAAATTAATTAATCTTGAGTTGAACAAAGTCTCTTAAACTTAATTGGTATAGTTGTATCAGTACAAGTATCCCTAGAAACATTAAGTAAACAACTTAATTAACTAAACAAAATGTTAAAACTAAGATGCAGACAGCAGTCTAGCAACAAGATGGGGGCTATCCAGTCTTTTGCATTGAGTGTCATATGTACGATTTTCTCCCAGGCTCCATCTTAAGTGGGATGGAACCAGGCTGCTGGCATTAACCTTTAAAAAGGAGATGGAGCAGCTTTTAAACTAGATAATATGGGAAAGCCATCAGTCCCCCTATAGCACATGGTTTGGGAGGATGTATCCTTGAAGGATTTCGGCAAAAGAGGAAAGTTAGGGCATACAGAAAGGTTCCAATAAAGATAAAAGTAACCCAAATGCCCTTAAGTACAGAGCTGAAAAATTCCAAATTATCCCATCTACTTATAACCAGATTAATATGAAAAAAATACAATGCCTGTATGTAAATGCTAGAAGCCTAAATGAAAGGTTAGATATCATTGGCATCTCAGAGACCTGGTGGAAGGAGGACAACCAATGGGACACTGTGATACCTGGGTACTACCTTGGAAGCCCAGAAAAGATGTATTCCAGGCTTTAAGAAAAGTGGAAGGAAGGCCAAAAACTGACAGCATTGTTTAAAGGCAAAGTCAGAGAGACTGTTGCGAATAAAGCATCTTTAAAGAAATGGAAAAAGGAGTCAAATGACAAACACAGGAAACAACATAAGCATTGGGAACTTAGATGCAAGGCATTGATAAGAGAGAATTTGAAAAGAAGCTTGCTGTAGAAGAAAAAACGCATAATAAATTTTTTTTCAAGTACATTCATAGCAAAACCCTGTGAGACAGTCAGTTGGTCCATTAGATGATAGAGGGGTAAAAGGGGCGCTAAGTGAGGACAAGGCCATAGAGGAGAGAGACTGAATGAATTTTTTGCTTTGGTCTTTACTGAATAAAACATGGAGAAGTTACCCATCCCTGAAATGGTATATAAAGGTATATCAAAAGAACTGAAAGAAATATTGATAAACTGGGAAGATATATTACAAGTATTTGATAAATTGAAGAGTAGCAAATCACCTGGACTGGATGGTATACACCCAAGGATGTTGAGAGAACAGAAATATGAGATTGCAGACCTACTATTAGTAATCTGTGAACTATTATTAAAACCATCTGTAGTACCGGAAGATTGGAGAATGGCCAATGTAACGCCGATTTTTAAAACTGGTTCTAGGGGTGATCTGAGAAACTATAGACCGGTGAACCTGATCAGTACCAGACAAAATGGTAGAAACCATTATAAAGAATAGAATTACTGAACATGTAGATAGTCATGGTTTAATGGGAGAAAGCCAACAAGGAAAGTCTTGTCTTTCTAATCTGCTACATTTTTTGAAGGTGTGAATAAACAGGTAGACGATGGTGAGCTGGTTGTATTTGAATTTTCAGAAAGCCTTTGATAAGGTCCCTCATGCCCCACTCTTGGCAAAATTAAAAAGTCATGGATTGGAGGCAGTGTTGTATTTTGGATCAGGAACTGGTTAAAAGATAGAAAGCAGAGAGTAGGACTAAATGGCCAATTTTCTCAGTGGAGAAAGGTGGAGTACCCCAGGGATCTGTGCTGGGCCTGCTGCTTTTTAACATAGTCATACATGACCAGGAAATAGGAATAAAGAGTGAGGTGATCAAAATTGCCGATGACACAAAATTATTCAAAGTGGTTAAAATGCAAGATGATTGTAAAAAATTGCAAGAGGACCTTGATAAATTGGAAGACTGGATGTCCAAACGGCAGATGAAATTTAATATGGACAAATGCAGTTATATACCTAGGAAAAAACAACCCAAACTATGGTTACACAATGCAAGGTACCACATTAGGAAGCACAACCCAGGAAAAAGATTTAGGCGTCATAATGGATAAAATGTTGAAACTCTTTGCCCAGTTTGCAACGGCGGCCAAGAAAGCAAATAGAATGCTAGGAATCATAAGAAAAGGAATGGGGAATAAAACAAACAATATTATAATGCCTCTGTATCATTCCATGGTGTGACTGCACCTTGAATATTGTGTGCAATTCTGGTCGCCACATCTTAAATAGGATATAGCAGAATTAGAAAAGGTACAGAGAAGAGCCACCAAAATGGTAAAGGGGATGGAAGGATACTCCTATGAAAAAAAGCTTAAAAGGTTAGGGCTCTTCAACTTGGAAAAAGGATGGCTAAGGGAGATATGATAGAGGTCTATAAATTAATGAATGGAGTGGAACAGGTAAATGTAGATTGGTTATTTACACCATCAAAAAGTAGAAAGACTAGAGGATATGCAATGAAGCTACAGTGCAACCCATTTAAGACTAATAAAAGAAAATATTTTTTTACTCAATGCATAATCAAACTCTGGAATTGATTACTGGAGGATGTAGTAAAAGCTATTAGTGTGGCTGGGCTTAAAAAAAGTTTGGAGAAGTTCCTGGAGGAAAGGTCCATAAACCATTATTAAAGAGGACTCTGGGGAAATCTCCTGTTCACACCGGGATGAGCATTGTGAAACCTGTGTGTCTTTTTGAGATCCTGCCAGGTACTTGTGACCTGGATTGGCCATTGTTGGAAACAGGATACTGGACCTGATGGACCTTGATCTGACCCAATATGACATTTCTTATGTTCTTATGTTATGTCCTGCGTATTCAGGTTGCTCACATAGCCGCCTATTAATCCAAGACTCGGCTCCTTACACATCTGCACGTCTCTTCCGTCTCTGCATCTGCTCCTGTGCACAGTCCCTGCCATAGTCTGACTGTATCCGGCCTTGGGCTTCACCTTCCCTTTGCTCGCCTTGCATTGTGCTTCCAAAGCCTTGGTCCTTTTGCTTCCTTGAATCGGCTGGTTGCTTCTTGTTCGTGAAATCGCCATCTTTACTTTCGCAGATCTTCCTCTTTCCTTTCTTGGCTTGCCCCTGTCTTCCATTCTCCTTGGCAACTATCCCCAGTGTCATGTTGCTCCTGTTTTTAAAAGGCTCTACTAAGCTCAGCCCCCAGCCACGATGTACTGCAGATTTGAAGATGGCTGTTGTGGTGTCTGTCCCGTTTCTGTGCTGCACAGACCTTGATCATTCGTTGCTTCCCCCGTGACAGATGTGGCAATTCAGGTAGTCCTCCTTTCCTCTGTGTTGCAGCTAGTCCCAGCAAGTCCTTTTCGTCACCGCAGGTGTCTCCAATTCACCAGGCTGAGTGGGAGGAAGGAGGAACCACGAGGCTGCAGTGTTAGTTTTAAAATCAATTGATTACACTGCTGCCGGGTATTCTGCTGTCCCACTCTTTCTCCCCACCCAAGTTACTGCTGCTGCTGCTCTCCACATTCTGGTGCCCAGCCATGTGATTGGTCGTCAGACCTCAGTGCTGCTGCATTTCACCTCCAAGCAGATGCACTCCAGGAGCCCGTGCTTCACTGGGTAATATGCCACCCCTGGGCCCAATGAGGTGGAGGGGTGGCTTAGCATTCGGCTTCTGCCTTATGGGGACTGCTTTCTACTGCCGCGGTGTGTGTGATGCGGGGTCCCTGCTCCTGCTGCCTCAGACTTATGTTTTTTGGCGTCTGCCACTGCTTTCTGTGGCCCAGATCAACTGGCAGCCTTGCCAAAATGTTAGTAATTTAAGCGCTGCCACTGATGCCAATCCTCTCACACTTAGGTCCAAAAGGGAGGGGGCAGTACCCTTTGCCCTCAGACTTTAACTGCTCCTTGTCCCCACCCTCTCCCTGCCCACTTAACCCCATAGGACCCATCGTAACCCTCCCTCCCCCAGCAGCCCGGTTATGGGCCAGCACTCTTCAGTGGCTGGCTTCTCATAATCCACAAGAACTCATCTAATCTCCAAGCCCCCCTCCCCCATTTACTTACCTAATCCCCGATGTCCCCTTCCCAAGCACTGGGATACCTTCTGCGGTCCTCTGTTAACTTTAAAGGCTTTGAATGGATGGATAAGGCTTTGAGTGGCAGGAGGAACAGCAACGGTAGTGACAGATATGTAGTTCCTGGGATGAACATGGTGGCAGCCTTGTTATAGCAGAACCTTTAATGTATGCGGCCTGATGGAGGAGGAATGATTGACTGACTAGGCTTTCTTAGTTCTTGATGACCATGATTATGCAACATTTGAATCACAGTTCAAATTTCTCATTGAACTGCATGTGAGGATGAAGTGTTGGTGCAGACAGCAAGAACAAAAGAATATAGAAGCACCATATCATTGCTGCTGAATCAGAAAGGTGGCTATATTATTGCCTACTTGAAGCTAGAGGTGTTCAGATGCTCATTTTGTTTAGTTTCTTGTGTCATTAGCAGCTTTTTTTTCATTTTGTTTCTATAAGTTTTTGTTTTGTATTTTCTTTATATACATTTTTGTTTCAGATCAATTTTGTTAGTTAAGAGGAAGCTGTGGTTGCTATCCAAACAAAAAATGGCCGGAGGTTTACTAGAGATTTCCAGGCAAAAAAAATAAATCCTGTGGCTTTTTTTCCCCCCAGTTTTGTTAAGTTATCGTAGGCTGTCCTTGTACTGTTGACCCTTGGGTTGAAGGACACTGGTCTTCCAGAAGGAACTATGCCTCTTGCAGGGATTGGGAGCTGGTTCTGGTCCGTCTACTCTTGGCTGTGTTTTACATTTCTAGTTCAATTAGTTCCTGTTCCCTATTTCTCCCAGGTTTCCTTATCTGGTCTCAAATTCCATGGAAACGTTTCCTGGATTTTGTTGCCTTGTGAATCTATTGACTTCTACTTTAGAGACTTTCTCCAGACGTTTCTTGTGTCATGTTCCTAACCTTGTAAGTTCTGGGAAAAGCATCCTGGAACCCTTTGTTAACATTTTTTTCCTTGTTGGACTTACATTCCTATATGAAATTCCCAGATGCTATTAGACTATTAGAGACATTTACCAAGCCTACTTCAGATCACAGCTGTCCAATTAGTGATTCTGATCAGAAATTCTGTGAAACCATATATAAAACTTAAGGCCATGTCTACTAAACATTTGTGCACACTATCTTGTGCAGTACCCATGTCATTCCTTCGGGCACAGTCATAATGTGCACTTACATTTAATAAACATGGTCCATAGACACGGTTTCACAGAAATGTTGGCACAGAAATATAGCAGAAGAAGGTGTTTGGAATAAATCTCTAGACAAGGCATCAATAGATTCAAAAAGCAAAAAATCCTAGAAGAGTTCCATGGAGCTCAAGACCAGATGAGCAAACTTGTGCCATTCAGGAAACAGGATCTAATATTATCAGAAATACAAGACATGGCTAAGAATAGGCTTGCTAGATCCAGCCCTCCCCCCCCCCCTCCCAGGAAGTATAGTAACAGGTTCATTGAATCATGTCTCTGTAATTCCCACAATGTCCAAGTCCGTTTCCATAATTAGGGCTTCCAGATCAGGAACTTTGCTGCCTAGACTGTCCCACAGCAGACTGTGGTCTTAAGTACAGTATATTTGGAGACTGTTGAAAAAACAAAGGCATGGGGAAAGTAACCTATACTGCATTGTAGATTCTCCACAAGCAACCCTACTGAGGAGACTAGGTGGACCATATTGGACTTCGTCTACCATCATCCACTATGTTACATTTGTGCTCATAAACTTCCAGCAATTTTTGGATAGCTTGCTTGCATTTTTTAATCTTTTTTGTCAATCTCCTCTTCTTCTTTGTGGCTGATGAGTGAGTCAAGATTATGCCTCTTTATTTTCTCTCATACTTTAATGCGGATCCTAGCGATGATGTCCTGAGCTCCTTCTCTTTCATCTGCCACATCCTGTCCACATATTGTTTGAATTTTTCACTTTGGATCCTTTTTCCTGTTGCAGAAAAATCGAGTTCATCATTACAGTATAGTCCCTTGTTATACCATGTATTGCCTCAGCTGCCGATATATCTAAAACTTTCTTATCTACACCAGATTTGGAGCCTTGTATTAAAGTTGGTCGTGTGATGCAGTCTCTTTTTCTCTCTTATCATGAACATGCGGAGCTTCTGAAAATGCTAGATGGACTTAAGCCAGTTTGAATATTTGGAAATCTCTTTGCAATGCAAAGGTATTGTTTCTAGCCAGGTTATTTGTTCTCAGATGGATAATAAGAATATTTTTTGGAATCCTTACTTTCTTCTCTGATTTCACTTACAGTTTGGTTTGTGTTCCTGCTAGCCAAGGATCTCGGGAAGCATGTGACCTTTATTCTGTCCCTTGGACTGTATTCCTAAATTAATGCTTCTAATAATGGAATCTTCCAGCAGTGGAAGTTTTTTTTCTGTTTTGAGATCTATTGACATTGCAGGAGGGATTTCTAGAGGATTGGGCGTCATTCTTCTTTCCTAAGGCCACGTCAGATTCTGTTATTGGAGCATCGTTTAACAAGGCAGAGAAGACATTTGGGAACGTGGATGTCTGTATTTTACAGGTCGTATCCTGTCGGAGCCCACTGTAACCCTTGTGATGGCAGTAGGCAAGACTACCCCATGGCAGCGGCAGGGAAGAGGCATAGATGTACATTTGAAAAGGAGTACCAGAAGCCCCCATGCCTTTGCATGCTTTCCCTCCCTTGCTTGACTAGGAAATTACTGATGACCACAGATGGCGGGAGAAGATGCTCCTAATGAATTATGGAAATTTAAGATGACAAGCAAATAGCCAACATGGGCCATTTTCTGAAAGTTTCCAGAGCTGGTTAACATTCCTCTAAAGTTTCTACTGCGCCTTCTTTCCCTCTGTTTTTTCTGCAACTGAATTGTAAAGAATATTTTATTTTGGAACCTATTCTATGCATCTTGTTTCTTTGATCCTTCCGGGTATGTCTGTGATGATGATGATTGTAGACTCTATCAAACATCATGCGATTATCTACTTCTGAAAATATTTTTTATTTTATTTATTTATTTTTTATACTGCACTCTTTAGAATCAGTGCGGTTTACATGTATACTAACAAGTACTTCTTTTTATTCCCTTGTCCCCGAAGGGCTCACAATCTAAGTGTACCTGAGGCAATGGAGGGTTAAGTGGCTTGCCTAAGTTCACAAGGAGTACCCCCATATTTGTACCCCCTTGTATAGGCCTCTCCTGTATACCCCAAAGGGCTATCTTCAAGCACAGCAGACTCCTGGACATCTCGCCACTACCCTGGAAAAGGATTTTAAGTGGGGGGGGGGGGTGAGGGGGAAGGAGAAGTACTCCTATGCCCCAAGGGATCAAGCACATAGTCTCTCAAATAACAGACCCACACAAGAGGTTGTTGCTCCAAACCAAAAGTAAAGTTTATTGAAGTAAAAGATAGAAAATTCAGTTAATAGAAAACAGAAAAACAATTCTTAAGAATTTCAGTAAATAGGAAAAAAATCCCAAAACACAGTGTCTTATGCTACTTAAGTAAAGTTTCAAGAATATTGGGACTGTCATTGGTTTCTTAAATATCCCTTAAGAAACCAGTGACAGTTCCAATATTCTTGAAACTTTACTTCTCCCTTCCTTTCAGGGACCCAAATGGAATGACAAAATCCTTCTTTCCTACTCAAGACTGTTATAAGGTACTGGTCATTGCTACAGTCTCCTAGACTATTCTTTTCTTTATCCCCTGGATCTGGGATAGTAACCCTCTGGAGTAAGTGCAGCAGAATCCTCTGTCAAAGCATGGCATCAACCTCAGACTAAATTCCACTAGGAGAACCACCAATAGTTGAGCCCCGATCTAGGTATAGGCAATGTAGTACTGCTTTCCCCGATAGGTACCAGAGCACTGCTGCCCATGTCACGCTTGTCTGGGTGACTGGCCCCACAGTAGCAACTTGTTTCTGGTAAGCAGCCAGCACACGATTTGCCATCTCTCATGTGCAAATGGAATGCAGCATCCTGCCTCTCTCACGAGTTTCTGTGGTGAGAGGGCACAAGGGCTAGTAGGCTCCCAGTGAAGTTACATGCTGTAGATGATGCAGGGCCAGTCAGAGAAGGCGTGAAGCACACTGTGCAAATTGTGAATGAAGTTATGAGAGATTTTCAATGCCATAAGTGCAGGGGGCACTTAGCACGTTAGGAGTGAAACCGAATGGGCAGTGAGTGCAAAACCTTGCCACATTTTAGTAAAAGGGCTCCATACTGACCTTTGCTTATTCATCAGTAGTATTTCATTGATTAATGATATAATAGTTCTCACTAAGAACATTAGGAATGGCTTTTACAATGCTTGTCCAAAAGAAACATTATATCAGTAATTGACAACTGCGTTTATTCAATCAATTGGCACACATTGTAACCATGTGAGAGTAATTAATATATACTGTACCAGACAATTATCTTACTTAAAGAGAAGGAAGATCTGTTTTTCAACAGATAGATCCTTTTCCTGGCATAGTCAAAGACAAAGCAACTGCCTTTTCAAGACTGACCTCTATTCCTCCCTTGCATATCTAGGACACTCCAGATTCAAAAAGATTACTGACCTTGCGCTATGAAATATCCCAGTGGTTTTCTAGCTACAAGCATTACAACCAGATACACTGAAAATTTGTTGTGTGGGGAAAAACAAACTTAGGCCAAAGCAAATGCAGATGATGAATCTGATTCACCCAACATCAGAATGTTTAATTGAATTAAACTATACAAATATTTGCTGGCTTAGATGAGTGAAAAGGGTATGTCCTATGTTGATAAATGATTGACTTGATTAGTGACTATCTTGGCAGTGCCACAATAAATGAGGATTATGAAGGGTTTTATGACCTATACACAATATATTATCCCTCTTGTTTTCATTTCTCTATCCATTAATATTTCTTTTCAGATAGGGATCGTTCCTCTTTACTCCCAGCATGATATCACGCCCATGTGGAGAAGGAATGGAGAAAATACAGCGAGCATGCTTAAACTATGACATTGCTAGGAAGAGGCATAAAACCGCACAAAAGGCATGTCTAGGTGTCAATGATTCAGTTCTTGAAGGCAGATCCTTGGATTGTGCTGATGGTTGCAAGTATATATGGTGCCCCTCTTTTTGTGGTCCTTATCTGTTGAATTTTTATATAAAAAATGGAAACTTAGTCATGGGGCATAGGTTCTAGTGAATATTATCAACATGGTTCCATGGCATTTAGTCTTTTTGCTTTTGTTTGGAGAGCCACTATCCTAATGGAGAAGTAAACTGAAATCTGTTCATGAAATAGTTATTATATTCATTATATGTCTATTGCTTAACTGTTGTCGCTGGTCCATGAAATGTGTTAGTTATTTCCTACAGAGAAGCTAGCCCTTAAGATCATTCAGAAGCACTTATAGCATCCGCTATCTGGATAAGTTCTGCCAATGGGGTTATTCAGTGGCACTATATGGCTTGTCTTGGCACGATCCGTATAGTGTTGGGGTAGTCTTTGGGCAGAGTGTTGAATGATTTGGATAGTGGCAATATTTAATGCCTCCATCTGGATAACTATCTGCATAACTTTGGACAACAAAAAGGCTACATAAAGCTATCTAGATAGCACTGATGCTGACTGCCCTATCTGGGTATTTACCGCTCACCACTGTCTAGATACCAGTGCTCAATATATGGAAATGTTTGGCTGCCACAGCCAGTATTTAAAAAAAACACCATCTACAGGAGCTCAGTACTGATTTGATTTGCATCAGTTTGTCTGTAGTAACTCCTGTATGTGTGCTTCTCCCAAAATCTTCTGGACCATTCATCCAATTTCATTCAAATTTTTTCCACAGCTAATAGAGCACTCTGTGGCTCCAGGCTCATAACTTGGCACGTTACACTCCACCTTCAGTGCTGGCTTGTACCCTTCCCCCATTCCCCTCCCTCTTGACTTGCCCCCATCCATGTACCATATAGGCAATACAGCCCCTGGGGTGGGTGGGGTGAGGGGTAGGGTGAGCGGGAACCTAAGTGTCTCTGGCCAGTAGGCAGTTCCTGAACTGGGGGCACCCACAGATATCTGCTCCAAGGCTACCCAGAAAAGTAGTCAGTCAGATTATCCCCAAGCTTAATTTATAAGCATAGTTAAACTTTATATTAGCAATTCCCACAAAACAGACAGTTAAACTCTATATTGGTAGTTAGAAACCAGCAGAGATAAGAAAGAAAATTAGAGTCTTAGCTTTGTGAAAGATCCACAGCTCATGCAGCTGGCCTCAGACCTGTAGGTGTGGCCACTGGCCAGGTGTAAGATGGTCTAAAATTATCCCCTCCCTGAGAGCCTCCTATGACGAACAGTATCAAAGGCTTTGCTGAAATCCAGGTAGATGACATCCATCGCGTACCCCTGATCTAGCTCCCTGGTCACCCAGTCAAAGAACTCAATCAGATTTGTTTGGCAAGATTGTCCTTCGGTAAAACCATGTTGCCTCGGGTCTTGCAACCTGTTGGTTTTGAGAAAGTTCACTATTCGCTCTTTCAGGAGCGCCTCCATTACTTTTCCCGCCACCGAGGTAAGGCTCACAGGCCTGTAGTTTGACACTTCTTCCCTGTCACCACTTTTGTGTAGAGATATGACATCAGCCATTCTCCAGTCTTGAGGAACCTCTCCTGTTTCCAAGGATCTGTTGAAAACGTTCTTTAACGGCCCTGCAAGAACCTCTCTGAGCTCTTTCAGTATCCTGGGATGTATCCTATCTGGTCCCATGGCCTTGTCCACTTTCAGTTATGCAAGTTATTCTAACACTTCATCTTCTGTGAATGGTGTGGTATCTTCATTCCCATTTTTATATTTGGGAGCTACAGGTGGTCCTTCTCCAGGACTTTCTTTAGTAAAAACAGAGCAGAAGTATTCGTTTAGCAATTTCGCTTTTTCAATGTCACTTTCCACGAGTCCATTCGCAGCACTTCTGAATCCTGCAATTCCACCTCTGATTGTCTTCCTTTCCCGAATATACCTGAAGGAGGTTTTGTTGCCACACTTAACATCTTTAGCCATCTTTTCCTCTGCCTTTAATTTTGCTATCATTATTTCTCTCTTTGTCTCTTTGAGTTTTATCCTGTATTCATTTCTGTGTTCCTCTGTTTGCGAGCTTTTGAATTTTGTGAAAGCTGTATTTTTTGCCTTTATTTGAGCAGCCATTTCTTTGGAAAACCAAATAGGTTTTCTTCTCCTCTTGTTTTTGTTTACTTTTGTTACATATTTATATGTTGCCCCTTTTATTGCCACCTTTAGTTTAGCCCATTGCAATTCCACTTCCCTTATCTCCTTCCACCCTGTCAGCTCCTTCTTTAGGTACTCGGCCATTTTATTGAAGTTGGTGTTTTTGAAGTTTAGGACTTTGAGCTTGCTATGATTGGCCTGTACCATGGCTTTTATCTCAAACCACACTGTGTGATGATCGCTGCTGCTCACAGGGGCACTCACACAGACATTCGACACGCTATCTCCATTGGTGAGCACTAAATCCAGCATTGAGCTTTCCCTGGTTGGTTCCATCACCATTTGTCTAAGTAACGCATCTTGGAGAGCATCCACAATTTTTTTGCTTCTTTCCAGATTTGCAGAAGGAGTAATCCAATCCACATCAGGTAGATTAAAGTCACCCAATATGACCGCTTCACCCTTTGTGGCTATCTTGGCAATATCTATAATCAATTCGTTATCTATCTTTTCAATTTGTGTCGGAAGTCTGTAGACTACAGCAGTATGGATGACAGTGCCATCTCCTCTTTCCAACACAATGCAGAGTGCTTCTTCTTTTCCCCATGCCCCCTGCATTTCAGTAGCTTTAATATTGCTTTTGACATACAAGGCTACTCCTCCTCCTCTTCCATTTTCTCTGTCTCTTCTGAATAGATTACAGCCAGGTATGGCTATATTCCAATCATGTGATTCATTTAGCCAGGTTTCTGTAATGGCCACAATGTCCAAATCCATTTCCACCTTTAGGGCTTCCAGGTCCGGAACTTTGTTGGCTAAGCTTTGAGCATTTGTGCTCATTGCTTTCCAGCATTTAACTGGCTTGTGTGTATTTAGCATTGATTTTGTTCTGCCTACATCTTCCCACTTGTTTTTGATGTGTGGTTTAAAAATGTGTCTGTTTCTGATTTTAATCTGCTTTTGCAGGGGGTGACATCCAGAGCTTGACCTTTCACATCCGTCACCCCCTTTTTCTAGTTTAAATGCATATCCACATTTTGCTTGAATTTTTCACTTAGGATTCTTTTCTCTGCGACACAGAGATGTAGTTTATCAGCATAGTATAGTCTCTTGTTGTTCCATCTGTTATCCCAGTCGCCAATAAATCTGAATCCTTCTTGTTTGCACCAGGTCTGGAGCCATGTATTGAAGCTGTTAATGCGATGCAGCCTTTTTGCTCCCTTACGAAGCACAGGTAGAACCTCTGAGAATGCAACAGTGTTAACAATGGGCTTGAGTTTCTCTCACAGAGATTGGAAGTCCTTTTGGACTGTAGAAGCACTGTTTCTAGCCAGGTCATTTGTGCCCAAGTAGATAGCAACATCAAGTTTGGAGTGTTCACTTTCTGCGCTAAGTACTTCAACAACATGGTTTGTATTCCTGCTGGCTGAAGAGCCAGGGAGGCACTTGACTATCTTCTCTCCTTTGAACTGTGTTCCCAAGTTGGTGCCACTGATGATGGAATCACCAAGGAGTAGTAGTTTGCTGTTTGGTGAGGTTTTTTTCATATTTGGTCCTTTAGCAGGAGATTGGGCATTGTCTGTCTCATTTAAGGGCCCTTCAGTTTCTTTGGATTGGGTATCCTCATTCGCCAAGGCAGAGAAGGCATTATGCAGGGATATCTCCTGATGCATAGGATGCCTCTGTGTCACAGGTCGCAATCTACCAGAACCCACTGTAATCCATTTGTTCCTGGGGTGTTTCATTCTTTGTGGGAGTGGTGTTGGACTTTGTTCAGTTTGTATCTTAGAAGAAGTGTGCTTCATTCCATCCAGTTCCTCCCTCAGTTCCACATCCTCATTAGCCAAGGCAGAGAAGGTATTATGCAGGGATATCTTTTGATGCATAGGATGTCTGTGCATTACAGGTCGCAATCTACCAGAACCCACTGTGATCCACTTGTCCCTGGGGTGTTTGATGCTTTGTGGGAGCAGTGGTGGACATTGTTCAGTTTGTATCCTAGAAGAGGTGTGCTTCATTGCAGCCAGTTCCTCCCTCAGTAGGGTCACCTCTTTATGCATGGCAGCTAGGTCTTCCCTTAGTAGAGTCAGTTCTTTATACATGGCAGCTGACCTGAGGCACATAGGACAAGCTCTGAGGTTCCAAATGATTCATCTTGGAATGAAAGTACTGCAGTTATTGCACTGAACACGACATGCTGAATAAGCAGTCCTAGAAGGAGAAGAGGAAGAAGAAGAAGAAAGGAGGAAGAAGATGTGGGCTCTAACGCAAGTTAAAGGGATAGATGGCAATGTATGTGAGTACTATATAGGCAATGCAGCCCCTGGGGTGGGTGGGGTGAGGGGTAGGGTGGGCGGAAACCTAAGTGTCTCTGGCCAGTAGGCAGTTCCTGAACTGGAGGCACCAACAGATATCTGCTCCAAGGCTACCCAGAAAAGCAGCCAGTCAGATTATCCCCAAGCTTAATTTATAAGCACAGTTAAACTTTATATTAGCAATTCCCACAAAACAGACAGTTAAACTCTATATTTGTAGCTAGAAACCAGCAGAGATAAGAAAGAAAATTAGAGTCTTAGCTTTGTGAAAGATCCACAGCTCATGCAGCTGGCCTCAGACCTGTAGGTGTAGCCACTGGCCAGGTGTAAGATGGTCTAAAATTATCCCCTCCCTGAGAGCAAAACCTTTCACCTCCTCCTCCCTGAAAAAGCAAGCTTTCTCCACAGATTTAAACCTTTGTTATCTGGATACTTGGGTCCCAGTAGGCTGAATATCCCCAAGCTTTATGTAGAACCACAGTTAAACTTTATATTAGCAATTCCCACAAAACAGACAGTTACATTCTATATTGGTAGCTAGAAACCAGCAGAGATAAGAAAGAAAATTTGAGTCTTAGCTTTGTGAAAGATACAGAGCTCATGCAGCCTGCCTCAGACCTGTAGGTGTGGCCACTGGCCAGGTATAACATGGTCTAAAATTATCCCCTCCCTGAGAGCAAAAGCCCGAGTGGTTGTCCAAGAGCTGGGAGGATCTGGAGCTGATGTTAGCAGCTGTAGGAAAGGTCTGAAACACTTAAAAAAAAAGAGACATTTTTTGTGACAAATTGCAGCTGTAGGCAGGTGCTGGGCTCTGCTTTTTTGAGGCTCAGGGTAGGCTTCAGAAACCTTGTTCCGACATGGGGCTAGTGGGGTAAGTCTGGGAAAGCCTTGGAGAGACTAAAATAAAAATATATATGTTTAAAAATGGCCCTAAACCCGGAAGTAGTAGTGTCTTCTGAGCATGTGCAGGCTAGAAAGATAGCAGGCACGTGGCTGCAACTGAAAAGAAGTGTAGAGGGAGAGAAGAAGCCGGAGTAGAGTCTCTTAATGAGTGCAGGAAAGCTTGATTTAATGATGCTATTTGTATGTGAATAAACAAGCAACGCTTTACACTAATAAAGTACTTATCTATGGACTTGGCTATGGTTGTTGGGTGTGGGTCAGACGTTTGTTTCTTATGGATTCTTCTGAAGATGGTTAAGAACTACTTAATGTGGAAGAGCACTAATTTTACAGAAGAGCCTCAGAACTTGGTAGAGTCTGCTTTTTAGTTACTGGTTCAGTTGAGAACTGTACCTGCTAAGAGGAGGATCTATTTTTGTGCTTGGGCTAAGAGAGTCAGAATTTTGAGAATTTTGCCCCGAGTTTGGATTCATTTGGTTCATCAGTGGCTCGTACCTAATGATGAGGATAGGACTAGTGTTCCTTTTAAGAGAACTTGACTGTACGACTAAATGGTGGTTGGAACTGAGGTTCATGACTGGAATTTTGTGGATTAGTGGCCTAGAAATACATTGGTGGTACTGAAAAACATTTGGCTTTTGAATTGGGAGGGTCTGAGTGCTGTTTAAATTTTCTGTGAAGTTGTATTTAATAGTTTTGAAGCCAAAAATATTGATCTGAGTTCTTATTGAGAAAGAGAGAACTAGCTTTGCTGCCTGGGAGGAAATCAAGTAGAGCTTAAGAAAATAAAACTCTTTGTGGGGGGGGGGGGATATTAGATGCGATTAATGCAGTTAGCAGATTTGCCAACCACGCTAATTGCAGTCACTGAGACATTCACCAGCATTAACATGGTTAGTGCCACAGAATATCCCCAGGTACCAAAACAGCATGCCCTGATCCTAGCCGGCCGGCAAGTGGGCAGAGTAGAGGTGACATCAGTGATAAGTGATGGGCAGTGGGGATATTGAGCTGCTGCCTAGTTAGCGCTAAGTGGCAAAAACGAAACATCTAAAAGGGCAACTTAACTTTTGCCACAGAAGCTAACTGGGCAGCGGCTGAATATCGCCTCAGCCCAGTTAGATTCCCACTTCTCCGGCTAACCTGGGTGTTAGTCTCAGCAATGATGGCTAGCCGCTGTAATCATGCTAGCTGCCACAGCTGAATAGCGCCCTCCCCCCCCCCCCCCGCCAGTTGATTTCTGAAGAAAAGGGTTTTTTATATGTAATCATGCTGTAAGAAGGAGAGACTGGAGAGTTTCTGCCCCCCCCCCTCCCCGAATGCTGCTTAGGACAGTTCTGGAATGTTGGGAGAGAGCACTAATCTGCATATAAAAAATGTACTTCAAAAGTTGAGAAACGTCACCTTAATGCTGTATAGCCCTGAGAGCTGGGATATCTAGCTGTTGCCTGAGAAAACAAAGGAAGTTGCTATTTTTTTTTATTTCTTGGGAAGTCTGAGTTAAAGTAAAATTCTCTTGGCTCTGAGTGAAAGTCTCTCAAGGAAGAATGTTATGTTTGATTTTTCTGCTGGAATTGCTGAATGGAATTTGAGTGATTGTGTAGCTGAACAGTGTGTGTGAGACCCTGAGGCATACGAGTAACTGGGTTTGTTGACGATGAGGTGAAGATAGGCATACTCGGTTATCTTTTTTTATTTTTTAGTTAGTTTATAGTTGAAAGTGTTGGGGGAGGGGATTTTCAGTGGCAGCGGTCAGCACAGTTAAAGTGGCTGGCTGTTGCTGCTTTAATTTTGCCCCAGATATTCAATGCTGGGGCCATATCCGGGCCCTAGCATATTATAGCTGGGTTGCTTGAATTGTGATTGAGGCATGCAGTGGAGGCACCTGGGGATATGCATTAATTGCGTTGAATATACCACCTCCCCCTCCATGCACTTTAGTCAAGCTTAATCAGAGAAGCAGGATTATATGAAGACAACAGAGGTGTGAAGATTGGTTCAAGACTCATCAACATCCTTCGCTATGCTGATGATACCACATTACTGGCTGAAAGTGAAGATGATCTGAAACATTTGCTTCTCACAATCAAAGAACATAGTCTCAAAATGGGCCTGCACCTTAATGTAAAGAGGACAAAGATCATGACAACTGATATAATTCACCTAATACTGTAAAATACCTTAGCCCAGAACTTGTAAGTCCAGTACGGGCGTTACCTGTGTCTGAACAAAGCTGCTGTTATCTGTAAACCTAGCTGATTTTGAAGAGCGCGGTATAGAAAAGACTCCAAATAAATAAAATAAAAATAAATAAATAAATAGTTAACAGGTTCATCGTTGAAGGAGAAGAAATTGAAATTGTGAACAACTTTAACCTACTTGGATCAACTATCAATAAAGAAGCAACAAGCATTCAAGAAATCAGACGATGCATTGCTCTTGGCAGAATGGCTATGAAAGACCTAGATAAGATTCTCAAGAGCAGAGATGTCTCTCTCCATACAAAGATTCGACTTGTTCAAGCCATGGTATTTTCAATAGCATCATATGGATGTGAAAGCTGGACAGTGAAAAAGATAGACAGGAAGAAAATTGATGCCTTTGAATTATGGTGCTGGCGGCGAATACTGTGTATACCATGGACTGCCTGAAGAAAAACCAGTTGGTACTAGAGGAGATGAAACCTAAGCTTTCTTTAGAAGCTCAGATGACAAGACTTCGACTTTCATAATTTGGACACATCATGCGAAGAGAGAGATCATTAGAGAAAGACATCATGCTTGGCAAGATAAAAGTTCAATGCATAAGAGGAAGGCCAGCAATGAGATGGATCGATACAATAACAGCAGCTACGGGTACCAGTCTGTCAACAATGAGCCGCCTGACTGAAGCTGTAAAGCTTGAGGTTCTCCTAGGGCACCAACACTTTGAACCAACCCTAGGGCCGGCCCTGTCTAAATTAGTTTAAACCTGCAAAATGCTTGCTGTCATAGTAATTATTAGCATAATAATTCTATAGGTCCAGTGAAGGGTAGCACATCCTACAAAAAAAAATCACATTTTCTCCTGGATCAATGAAGCTGCTAGCATTTTACAAAGGAGGTTAATAGCAAAGGCTTAGCTATAGATGCAGAGTGCCTGTATAATTTTATGGGATTTATAAATCATCTGCTGTTCTTATATTTCCAGATTCTATTATGGTGCATATGTTTTTTTTTTCATTTTTCTAGTGAGAAAAACAACACAGAACAGCAGTATTTAATAATCATAGTCTTAGGATAACAATTTAAGCACTTTTAAGCACTAAGGAGATTGAAATGAATAGATCACACAATTTTTTCAGGTATATCATCACATACCAAGTATAAATACTCATTTGCATTGCTCAAGGAAAAGGTTGACTATTTCACACAGTAACAAACTAAGGGGTATGTTTACTAAACTGCGTTAGTGCAATTCGCGTTAGGAGTCGCGTTAGGAGCCGCGTTAGTGAAAGGAAAGCCAAAAAAGGACATGGGCGGGACATTGTAACCAATAACGCGCAGTTACGCGCGTTATTGCGTGCCGCACAGCAATGATCGTTACAGCGCGCGCTACTGCGCGCACGCTTAAAACAGCGCGCAGACACCCAAAGACAGAAACAGTTGTAGCACAATGGTTACTACACGGACTGATGGTACAAGAGTCATGGGTTCGATTCTCCAGTGTGCCTAATGAGTAAGGCTGGCTGAGACATCCTGTGTAACCCTTTGAAAGGCGACTATAATATTTTAATCCGCAGTCTGCAGGCGGGTTACAGTTTGCATATGTCAGGAAAAGTGTACCCTTCCTATGAAATATGTTCCAATAGTGACGTTCTCTCTGACATGGTCATGTATTATATACCAGTTGATAGGAATATTTAGGCGCTCCCTATAAGGCGAAGTGTAAGGCGCGCCCTATAGGGAGCGCCTAAATATTCCTTTCAAATGGCATATCATACATATAATATAGGGCGAAGTGTAATGTGCGCCCTATAGGGCGCCGCGTAATGTGCGCCCTATAGGGCGCCACATAATGTGCGCCCTATAGGGCGGCACGTAATATGCGCCCTATAGGGCACTGCATAATGTGCGCCCTATAGGGCGGCACATAAGGCGCGCCCTATAGGGCGCCATATAAGGTGCTCCATAGGGCGCCTTATAAGGCGCCCTATAGGGCGCCTATTGAGCTACCCTAAGGTGACAGTACCCTGAGGGTGGTTCTGCTGGCAGTAAAAATAGACAATGCCTAAGACAGCCCTATCAATGAACCCCACTGTGGGCTGTGAACCTATGACCACTGACTCTATGGGCAGTGAAGTAACCAGTGGGCTAGAGCTGCTAATAAACACATGGCTGGCTACAGGAGGACTGCACGGCACCACACCCACATTCTGCTGTGGTTACCAGGGAGATTATATACCACCACCCAACACACCCTCTAGGGCTCAGGGTGGGGGACAGGATCTCCCGCCCACAGATCCACTTCCAACCCTCTGCAATGGTGGCAGTAGGGGGGACCATCACCCCAGTCCCACTTGGGATCAAACACCCTACAGGGCAGGCAATGCAGAGCAGTACACACCCGTACAGCAAGAGCCCCCCACCATTATCTGACATTCCCCAGCAGCAAGCCTCCAGCCGCTGTACCCTGCACGGTGTTCCAGCAAGACACATACTAGCTGCAGACAGTCCGCCAGCTAGTCCATTGTGCATGGTCCTGGAGGAGATGCATGTACCCAGAACGGTGATATCAGCATACACACCAAGCAGATAAGTCCGTGATTGGTCCCCAAAAGGAAACCCATATATATCACATAAGAGAAATGCTATATAGCACTATGGTGGAACCTAGCCATGCCATGGTCACTGCTCAGTCAGGGTGAGAGTGACCTCCCAGCAGGACATGCTATGGCCACCCTGTCTGTGCAGGTGGTACCGGGCACTACAATGTCCGGCCATTGCCCTTTGCCCTGTGCAGATGCGGATAGGCCAGGCCACCCTATCCAGGCTATTCCCACGGTACCTTGCTCCTCATTATGCACATTGGCAGGCCAATACTGACAACAGTGCTAGCAGTGTGGGCTGTGGAGGGTGTTGGAAGCCACCACACACTGGATAGACAGACAAGCACTCCCCACACCTATGCAAGCACTGTGCAACACTAGAGGTGTTGGGCAGCCCAGGCCACCACACCAGTCCTGGGCACAGTGCAGGCATGGCTATGGTATGCAATACTGTTGGAGTCACTCCCCAGTTTGGTAAACACTGTTAGACACAGGACCTGTAGCACACTCCACAGACATCAGAAAGGTTGCTATGATGCAGCTCACTCAGGAAATTGTACTTAACCTAGGAATTGCTATCTGCCAGTGCTCATAGCAACCTTCTGATAGCTGTGTAACATATTCCCAGGTTTAGGGTGGCATTAATACGGTATGCATGTGCTAGTATTGGGAGATGCACGCAGAGCCCAAAGTCCTGCCTCTCCAGGAGGCTTTGGATAATGGGGCCTGTGGGTGCGGGTGTGTCTGCCCCTGTTGGCTGCTGCTTTACGGCAGAGGTTCCCAACTCCAGTCCTGTGGTGCCAAACACTGTTCGGGTTTTCATGCTGTCCCTCATGAATATGCATGAGATACATCTGCATACCATGGGGATGGCGCATAGAAATGCAGCACAGGCATCTTTATCAGAGGCAGCATGGAACCGGGATGGTGTTTGGCCCTCCAGGACTGCATTTGGGAGGCTCTGTTCTAGGTAATGTGCATGTTTATGGTGTCTGTGCTCTGTAGGGTAAAATGTGGGTGTTTTGGGCATGTTTACGTCATCTGCAAGACCGGTTCTTTCTGTATTAGCCCGTTCTAGTAGTGGGTAAAATATGAGGACTGGGTTGGCGGAAACCACAGCTGGGACCTGAACCTGTGACCCACTGCTTCTGAATACACTGGTTCTGTGCACTGCACCACCATGTTCTCAGAGAGATGGTGCATTCCCTGGTGATAACATGACTGTTGGTCAGACAGGGCCTGTCTGTTGGAGTGCACTGCACCCACATGAAGGGGGCTAGGCCATGGTCTGCTCTGGGCAGCTGCCACTGCCCCCTCCACCACCAGTATCCCTCAGCCACCATGCTGACATGCCCTTCTGCTGGTGGTGCTGGTGGTGTGCGGTCTCAAGCCATCCAGTGTGCAGGTAGGCGGCTGCCTATGGTGCGTGTTCTGGGGTGGGGGTGCCCACATAGCTGCCCACGCTTTCCCCCAGCACCGCCTGCCAATGTTCCGTGCCATTGGGGGTACCTGCTGGGTACTATTCCCTGTGACACTGTGGGAAGCACACTCTTGCCCATGTTGGGCCCTCAGCAGTTTCTGTCTGGCTGCTCTACTGTTTCAGCATTCCTATGGCCAGCTAGGCATCACCCTAGTCCCCACTGTGGCCCAGCTGCTCCACAGCATGTGCCGCCTGCAGCCCTCTGTATCCCCTTCTCCAGCATCTGACCGGTTGCCTGTTCCGACATGCCCACCCTGATATTGTGGGACATGTGCACGCCATAGGAACCCTGTCTGATGGTGGGGAAGTCCCTGAACAGTGCTATTTCACTGTGGGCCCGTGCACCTTGTATGGGGACGGGGTATGGACCCTTCCGCGGTTTATAAATACATAACTAACATAAAGAAATACATAAATATCTGTTCAATGGAGCTTACTCGGGGGGGGGGGGGTGTTGATGTTTCTCATTGATACCACTATTGGCCAGCTTGGTTGCTGTTTTTTTCCAGTTTGTTGGGGTCATTTTCAGTGTTTCTGTGCCCGTTTGTTTTGTGCACATGTATCACACTTATCACCTCTTTTTGGTTTCCCTGCCTAGGCTGTACATTGCTGACATTTAAATGGTTTCTCTCCCCTTTAATATGCCTTTAACGGCAGGTTTTCATTCGCGTTGGAATTCAGCTCTGAAATTCAGCGCGTTAGTGTAATGGGAGCCTCTCCCCGCCCACTCTCCGCCCATTGACCCCTTCTCTCCGCCCTCTCTCCGCCTTCTGCGTTGTCTAACCGCGCCGTGGAGCATCACGTGCATTAGCGCGTGATAACGCGCGCTATAGCGCGTTTACGATCGTTAATGCGCTACAGCGTGCGCTATAGCACGCTAACGATTGTTAAAGTCGTACAACGCGCGTTATTCACATTTACCACAGTTTAGTAAACATACCCCTAAATGTCAGACTACAGACCATCTGATCTGCCCATTTGAAATTTGTCTTCTGATTCTCTTCACCCTGGGGTAGAGGAGCATTATAAATTCTCATATTGAAACCAACATCAACTTTATCCCTCGTATCTTTTCATGTCTTTTACTGTACCTCTTAATCCCTTCAATACCATTGCTTTCTATGCATGCTTAAATTCTGTTTATAGTGCGGGCCTCCCCCATCTTCACTTACAAGCTTGTCGAGGCCTTGTGGATTTCGGATTCAGCTCTTGCCTTTTGCAGTAGCAACTCAAGGTGAGTTTTGTACAGGTCATCTTCCTTTTAGATACTTACTTAATCCAACATTCAAGTTCACGCACATGTATTATCAAAATGTTTTGTAATAATACCCATGGAGCCCAGTTCCAGAACATGTACGTCTGGCCCACAGGCATGGCCAAACCAAAGACGGGTTGATTGAAACCCAATTTTACAACCGCAGGTATGGACGCAGCTGTAATTCCAAAACTGGGAACCTAGATGCTTCAAGCACGGCATGCACAAACTAGTATGGAGAAACACGGGCCTTTGCTGACAGTACGGCACCTGGGTATATCCAACCAACTGCGCTGATGTCCCCGTGCACAGCCTCTTCTTCAATGATGTACGTTTTAGATCCTGTCTGCATCTCATCAGCTCCTCCCCTCACTGACAGTGGTGCGCTGATGCCAACTGCACATTAACACGGCAGATACGGACATGCTGATGCAAACCAGACTGTACATATAGGTCTGTTGCATGGCCAGCACACCGCCAAGTAATCTCAGTGACCACAAAGATATTACAAAGGCAAGCTGAAAGATATATCTTTGTCCTGACATACCTAGCAGCGGAACGGACATGGTAGTGGGGGAACTCTTTATACAGTCTGGTACTGGGCATCTCAAACATCAGTCTGTACCATGTAACGTATGGACAGGAACAATCGGAAGAGGCTCCCTACAGCTGATGTCTGTACATATCCCTGCCAATAAGAAGGGCCCCTCGGAATGAGTGCATGCACAGTGCAAGCAGCACTTATACATGTCCTAAATCATCCTCATCGGAATACACATATGTGCACATTTGCAGAGACAGACGATGTTACTCTGTGGTACGTATGATTGCTGCCTGCACTGTTGCATGCTCTTATTCCGATGGTCCCTTTGTTGTGACAGTGATATGTTCCGACATTTCACTGTATAGACCGTCTTTCCATTGTCCAGGCTGCACTAGACATTGTCCCCCAAGAAGTGCAGATGATCACACCAAAAACATCCCCTGCTATCCTCATGCCACACACACACGTGAATAAGAAGCATAACCTACATATATGCATGAGAGACATATTTACAGGGTTGATAAGCTACAGGTAATTTCATTTATTTAGGTAGTGGCATAATCAATCTGTATTATGGCAGTATTTCAGCTGATGTACTTGTCACTTCAAGTGGTCGATGCAAGTTATTTATAAGAATAATGAATGCCAGAATATTAATTATTGTGAATCAAGGCCTAAATCTTCAGGTACAGCACACACTAGACTCCAGTGGCTATGATGCGCTGCGCAGAGCAGACAATTCTCTAAGTCCTTGCCTTATTACAGTTTTCAGTGGATATAACAGGGAGGTCTGGGGAAAGCACCGAGTACATAAATGGGCTATCCCTGAATATGCTTTATGCATCTTGCTGACTGACCATGCCCCAGTTCCTCCCCCTCCCGCTCACGTTCTGAGATCCCTGTGCTAGCGGCATGTAAGTGCAGGGCTGCAGGGGTTTCAGAATACGGCACCGGACATTTTCACTTGCAGAATGTCCAGCATCCCTTCTTTGTGTTCTGGGATGACCTCTATAGCCATTAAACTAGTGACGGTGCTATCCGACCACCACACGCTTGTCGATACGAGGGTTGCAACCATGGCTACTCCTTGGAAGCCTGATTCAGCTATATCCCTGATTTTAGGGCTTTAACGTCTCCAGTCTGTCTTTATTTTTCATGTAAGATGTAACATCCAAAATACAAACCTATGCAATCTCTGAAATTTCGTGCAACAGCTGTCTCAACAAAATGCCACAACCTGCAAATAATCCCATTACCTTTTTTGTACGAGATGGGAAGATCTGTGATCATCTTAACATCTACAAATTTTAATGAGGGATTACTTAAAGCTTGCTCTATTTCTTTTTAAACTTGCCTTTGAAGAATTTGAGCTAAGACTATTTTAGCACAATTTTAACATAATTTTTAATCAAAACAATGTAACACTAATGCAAGACCATGCAGCACACTTTCCAGCTTATTTTTAATCAGGCCAACGTAAAATTTGGCAGACTTTTACAATACAAAGTGCCAAATGGTGAAAAATGGCAGCCATTTACTATGTACAAGAGTGGATGAGTCCTGCTGAGTAACGCCTTGGAAATCTGTGCATGGACCTGCTGGCGGTCCACAAGTCAATTAATTATTTTCAGTGCTTTGTTCTTTATAAATGTGTTCTATGAGTTTATCTTTATTTGGCCCAAACTACAATTTAAGTCAAACTGAGACCAAAGGCTTCTCACGCTTAGTGGCCTATGTGCACAAAAGTTTGTTGCATGTTGAAATGTATTCTGTAAAAACCTTTTGCGTGGAATTGTGCCACAAGGAAGCTAGCCCAAAGCCTTTACAGCATGTTGGTTTTCAAAAAATTCTAAATTAATGAGCTGCTTTCCGTGACCTTGTGTCACAGCAACTAATTAATTTTGAATTTAAATGCGATCTCACATGTAGAAAAAACACATGTAAAATATTACTTATTTTGATCCAGCTGAACTGCCAACTTATTCATGAATGGGAGTTGACATGAAGAATGTAAAATGTCAATGCTTTGGCACATTTTGTTCTATGAACGCTACAAAATAAATTTGCAGTTAAGTACACAGACACCAGAGTAGAGCTTTGTCTTACAAATAAGTAATGCCAGGATAGTTCTTTTTGTGGGCAACTAGGGCACATTGTGGGTATAGTTTGGCAGTCCGAGATCTTCACCTTTGTGGCTGTGTTGTGCGTGGGAAAATACATTTCTTCAAGGTCTTACTTTCCGCAGATGCTAGAGTTCCCTTTGACACTCTGCTGTCGGTTCTCACAGTCATCCAAAAACCAGCGTCCATTTAGAATGGCTGCCCAAAAATGAAATGATTTTAACTACACATTTTATTCAAAACAAATACAGAGCCAAGTAGCAGTAGCAATGCAAAAACAGAATGAGAAACATGGTGGAATCTTATTGCTGAATGGATTTCAGGACAACCAGAGATTGTCAGTAGTATTTGCTTTTTAAGCTTCCCATGAGCCTTTGTCTGATCTCGAGTTAGTGAAACAGGGTAATAAGATGGTGACCATAGCAAAAGGAATGCAAGAGTGAATAGGGAGAAGTCTAACCAGTGGACAAAAGGTGAAGTCTTGCTTAAAAAAACCACTGGGCCCAATATTCAGTGCCAGCAACTGGCGCTGCTAACACAGATAGCTTCCGGAACTGAACATTAAACCTGGGTATTCAGTGCCTGGGTCATATTTGGTCCTGGCATTGAATATTCAGGTTTGCCGCATAGGCCGATTGCTAACTGAGCAGTGGCTCAAAATCGCCACCGCCTGATTAGCAAGCGGTGCTGCCTCCGCTCTGCCCCAGAGCACCCTCTGACAAGCCCCAATGCTAAGCTTTTAGCATCAGAGTATGTAGAGCCGGCAGCCGCAGATATTCAGCCACACTAACCATTTTAGTGCTGCTGAATATCCTGTTCACCACAATTAGGGGGATGTTTACTAAACATTCGTATCGTGCGGGTCCGCGGTAGTGTGCCTGTGCCATAAAAGGAGTGGGCGGGTCAGGCAGAAAAAGGAAAAAAGCCGACCGTACGTGTGCGCGGCGCGCACATTTGCGGGCCCGACATTAGCGCGTGGGAAGGCTAAGTGGGGCGCTGCTGGGCACATATAGGAACAGAGCCGTAGCACAATGCTGAAGACACTGACCAGTGGTGCAAGGGTCAGGGGTTCAATCCCCCATCGTGCGCCAGGAAAAAGGCTGGCTGAGGCATGAATTTTCATGGTTAAAACTGCTTTAGGAGGGATAATAATTTTGGGCGTCATTAGGCGTTGCGCTGTTAATTGTGGGCGGCAGTAATTAAGTTCGTGCGGCATTAGGCATTGCGCTGTTAATTTTGCGCGCTGTCCATCTTGTGCGTTTTGGCCGGCATCAGGCGGTGCGCTGTCAGTTGTGAAGGGCATAAGGCGGTGCGCAAACATCCAGACACAGGAACAGAGCCGTAGCACAATGTTTGAAACAGTGACCACTGGTGCAGGGATCAGCGGTTCAATACCTCACAGTGCCCAGTGAACATGGCTGGCTAAAACAGTATGTATTATGTTGTGTTGTGGTGTAGGTGGCTTTTTTTCTTTTTGTATCACTACTAGCAAACGCACTCTCACAGCATGTTAACATAAGGTGGCCCATAGGGCACATGTTACAGTGCACTGTCCGCCAACGCACCCTAGAATGTCCCCTATAGGGCACCATATATGTTGCCACACAGGATAATGTATAGTGCACACTATATGGATGGCAACCATAAGGTGGCCTATAGGGCGCCCTATAAAGCACCCTCAGACACACCTTATGGGTACAGTATGCCGCGGGTGTTTTATCATGCATAAAAATAGGTGGATTTGAGATGGATAATGCTGTGGACAACCCTATCACATTACCACACTGTGGTTTTGAACCCATATCCTCTGGCTACACAGGCAGTGACATAACCTTTGGACTACAGCACTATAGCTGTATGCAAAAGCCATGGCTGGCTGCAGAAAGCCTGCACGTCACCTCACAGACAGTCTGCTGTTGTGAGGTGGATAGGGTTTGGCCACCCGTGCCCATGATGCACTGCACATGCAAATCACCAGTCCACAGATGCACACAGGATGGGGACTGCAACCCGACAGCTCCAGGCCTGGTATGGGGATGTGCCCGTGTGCACCCACACATCAACTCGGCCTGGTAGGGTGTACTGAGTGGGTGTTGTACTGGCACAGAGTAGCTACACACCGTCACATTGTGCGGGTACTGTGCTCACCCTAAGGGTGCGATGAGGCACCCAGGACCAGGTCCACAACACCCTCCATGGCAAATTTAGGCCATGGCAGAGCTCCAATGCACTATTACTCTGTGAGATAGGTTCTTTCTGCAGAAACAACTTGGATATCTCTGTCGGTCTGAGTCTGGGGAACCCCTTATGGATACCTAGGTGGGTTAGGTACCACCATTTGTCCCCCTCCTTCCCCCCCGTTTGCAACACAGGGTCTCCTCTCTAAATGCTACCTCCCTGCAATGGTGGCAGCAGAGTAGACCATCAACCCCAGTCCTACTGTGAAAGAGACACCCTACAGGCCAGTCATGGCAGCTGTATACACATCCATAACACAATATCTGACAGACATTAGGCCTGTATGTGCTCGGTTGCACCCCACCACTATCTGATATTGTCCTGCAGCAAGCCATCAGCCACTGCACCCTGCAAGGCGCTCCATCAGGACACAGACCAGCTGCGGACAATCTGCTAGTTAGTCCTGTTAGACATGCACATCCCTGACATAATATCTGACAGACAGTATGCCTTGATATGCTACGTTGGGCCCCACCACTATCTGATATTCTCCCGCAGCAAGCCATCACCCGCTGCACAGCACTCCATCAGGACACAAACCAACTGAGGACAGTCTGCTAGTTGGTCCTGTTGGAAATGCATGCACCCAGAACTAGGATGGCCGTGCACACCAGCAGATAGGTCAGTGACTGGGCCCCAAACCACAACCCATATATATCACATGACAGAGATACTATCTATCACTATGGGGGTGCCTAGCCATGCTGTCGTCACTGCACAGTCAGGGTGTTGTACAACCCCAGCAGCACATACAGAGGCCACCCTGTCTGTGTGGGTGGTGGCCAGCCACTACATGGTCCCAGCCAGTGCCCTCTGCCCTGTGCAGATGCATCCTGGCCATCCCACCCTGTCTGATCTATACCCATGGTACCTTGCTGCTCATTATGCACATTGGCAGGCCAATACTGGCAACAGTGCTGGCAGTGTGGGCTGTGGAAGGTGTTTGCAGCCAACACACACTGTATAGACAGACACACACTCACACACGTATGCCAGCATTGTGCTACTATAGAGGCGTTTGTCAACATTGGCCACCACACCAGTCCTGGGCACAGTACAGGCATGGATATGGTACGCAATACCGTTGGGAGTCACTCCCCAGGGTGGTAAACACTGTCTGAGACCAGACCTGATGCACCCACTGCAGACAACAGAATGATTGTCATGATGGAGCTCACAGAGCATAATTTGCGTAACGTAGGGTTATCTATCTGCCAGTACTCATAGCAAGCATTTGACAGCTGTGTACCGTATACCCTGGTGTAGGGTGACATTGCTAAGGAATGCACATGCTAGTATTGTGAGATGACCGCAGGGCCCAATGTCCTGCCTCTCCAGGAGGCATTGGCCAATGTGGCCTGTGGGTGTGGGTGTGGGTGTGTCTGCCCCTGTTGGTTGCTGCTTTACAGCACAGGTTCCCAGATGTCGGCCAGGATTACAACACACTGTTCTGGTTTTCCTGCTGTCCCTCATGAATATGCATGTGCTACATCTAAATGCCATGGCGGTGGTGCAGGGATATGACACACAAACATTTCTATGCGTGGCAGCATGGAACAGGAATGGTGTGTGGTCCACCAGGACTGCATTTGTGAGACTCTGCTGTAGGTCGTGCCCCTGGTCATGGTGTCCGTGATCAGTGGGGTGAAAGATAGGCGTATGACCAATGCATATGTCCCCAGCAATAAAGGATTATCCTTACTATCACATTTTCGTTGTGGAAACAATATGTGGGCAGGATTGGCAGGGCTTTGAACCTGTGACCTTCTGTTCTTGCACACACTGTCTGTGTGCAGTGCACCCCTGTGCTGCCACAGATTTGCTGGATTTTCTGGGATGTCCATGACTGTACATCCGACAGGGCCTATCTGTTGCAGTGGACGGTGCCAGCCTGCACATGGCTAGGCCACTGTCTTCTGTGGCTATCAGGCACTGCCCCCTTCACCACCTGTACCCTTCCGGCAACATGCTGCCATGTGCTTATCTTGGAAAAGCTGATGACATGTGTGCGTTGTAGCACTCCAGGAATGCATTTTGGAGACTCTGCTCTAGGTAATGGCCATTGTTATGGTGTGTGTGAGGTGTTGGGTACAAAATGTGTGTGTGCACCATTCTTATATTCTCTGCAATAAATGTATGTCTTTACTCTCTCTGTTTAGCGGTGGGTAAAATATGGGGACTGGGTTGGCAGGAGCCCCAGATGGGATTTGAAACTGTGACCCTCAGAAACTAGAGGTACTGGCTTTGTCCACTGCACCACACTGTGGCCACAGAGACAATGCAGTCCCTGTGGATGGCAGACCTGACCAACAGAGTCAACATGCCTGCTATGCACATTTGTGATGTGGGGTCTTTCACCTTGTCTGGTGACAAGGGTGCAAATAACTCCCCCAACTGACCTCGACAAAGGGGGAATGCATGTAACCAAGCAGAGCAACAGTGATGTTTATGAACAACCATAACAGACACTCCCAGGACAGCTGAGACACACGGAAGTGAATTTTGGTCAGGTCTCCGCTCCATAGCCCCTTCCACAGCTCCTGTCCTTCTACTGGGGCTTTCCTGGGTGTGTTTTTAGTTTTTGCCCATCAATAGTATCAGTGTTCCCCAGCTGTATTAGTATTTTGTTCTGATGTTGCTCAGAGAGCAAACAGTGCTTCATGTAGGAATGTCTATCTACCATTACTCCTAGCAAACATTTGAGGGCTGTGTACCGTGTACCCAGGTATAGGGTGGCATTGCTAAGGTATGCAGGTGCTGGTAATGGGAGATGCATGCAGGGCCCAATGCCCTGCCTCTCCAGGGGGCATTGGCCAATGGGGCATGTGGGTGTGGGTGTGTCTGCCCCTCTTGGCTGCTGCTTTACAGCAGGGGTTCCCAACTCCAGTCCTGGTATGCCACACACTATTCGTATTTTAGTGCTGTCCCTCATGAATATGTATGAGCTACATCTACATGCCATGGGGGTGTTTCATAGATATGCAGCACTGGCATTTGTATTAGGGGCAGCATGGAACCAGAATGGTGTGTGGCCCTCCAGGACTGCATTTGGGAGACTCTGCTCTGGGTAATGCACCAGTTCATGGTGTCTGTGCTCAGGGGGGTAAAATAGAGGGGTATTACCAATGCGTACCATATGTCCTCACTACCACGGTGTGGGTGTGTGATAAATATGTGGAGAGGATTGTCGGTTACTCCAGCTGGGCATTGAACCGGTGACGTTCTGTTCTTGCATACACTGTCTGTGTGCACTGCACCACCGTGTTGCCATGGACAGGCTGTATTCCCTGGGCAGACCATGACTGTACATCCCACAGGGCCTGTTTGTTGCAGTGGACAGTGTCAGCCTGCACATGGCTAGGCCACTGTCTTCTGTGGCTAGCACCCACTACCCCCTCCACCACCTGTCCTCGTCCGCCAACATGCTGGCATGTCCTTCTCTCAGGGACAGCATATGACCTGCTTGCGTTGTGGCACTCCGGGACTGCATTTGTGGGACTGGGCTGTAGGTACAGCTCATTGTTATGGGGGGTGTGCAGTGTAGGGCAAAATGTGGGTGTTTGCACTATGCTTATGTTCCCTGCAATACAGGAGTGTCTGTGCTATCTCTGCTTGGTGGTGGGTAAAATATAGGGACTGGGCTGGCAGGTGCCCCAGCTGGGATTTGAACCTCTGCCCTCTGGTCCTAGAGGTACTGGCTCTGTCTGCTGCACCACACTGTGGCCACGGAGACTGTGCAGTCCCTGGAGATAGTTAACCTTGCAGGATGGAGTCTCAACCCCTGCTCTGCACATTTTGACTGTGGGCTCATTCACCCTGTCTGGTGACACACGTGCAAATAAACCCCGGAATTGACCACAAGAGAGGGGGATGACATATAACCATGCTGGGCAACAGTGATATTAATGGCCAACCATATAAAACACTCCCAGGACAACTCCAAACAACGGACATGTTTTTGGAAAGGTCTCCGCTCCGTTGACCCTTCTGACATTCATTTCCTGTTTCTGGAACCTTCCTGGGTGTATTTGTTATATTTGCCCATGGCTATCACTGTTCCCCAGCTGACTTACTGTTTTTAATATTTTTGTGCTGGTCATTTTCTATTTTTAATAGCACTTTTGTGCTGTGCACATGTATCACACTGCTCACGTTTTACAGGTTTCCCCGGTTTTGCTCTACATTGCTGACGGAAATGGTTTCTCTTCCCTTTAAATGCCCTCTACCGCGAGTGTTTCACTCGCGCTATTTTTTACTTGTAAATTCGGCCCCGCAACTGTGCGAGGGGCCTCTCCCCTCCCCTTCCCCGCCCATTAACCCCGTCTCTCCGCCCCTCGGGGGCCTTCCTCCGCCCTCAGTTAGCCTTTCCACGCCTCTATCGGACATTTGCGGGCCCGTACTTGTGCGGGGCCCGTTAGTGTGTCGCGCACATGCACGGGGCTTCATCGCACATGTCCGGGGCGTTTAAGAGCATTTAAGAGCGTTTAGGTGCCGCGTTTCCGTGCGCTATTGTGCGGCGCACACCTTTGCGGTTTTTAGTAAACATCCCCCTTAATGTGGTTAGCAGCTCTGCTAACTGCATTAATTACTTTGAATATCGGGCCCAAGGCCAGCCCAACCACTAGGCAGTCGTCTAGGACAGTAACTTCCAGAGGGCAGCAGAAGCAGGACGTTCAAGGCTAATAGATTTTGACAGTGAGACAGGGTGTAAAGCTTGAGGTTTGACTAGGGCAGCATCACTTTGAACCAACTCTAGGGCCAGCCCTGATCAGGCCTACTGTATTCAGGAAGGATAGTCTATAGATGCTCCAGTGAAAAACAACCAAAATGGTATAGGGCCTAAATATATGTACTATAGTGGAGAAGTGAGAAGATGGAGGGGGAACAGAGGTGACAGAGACATTTAAATTCCATCATTAACACATGTTTTTCAATGGAAAGCAATTTATAGCATTAGGGGTCATGATATGAAACTCCAAGGTGGGAAAATGGAGGAAAAATGTCAGGGAATATATCTTTTTTTCAGAAAAAAACTTCTAGAAAAAAAACCCCTTATAAAATGGAATTCAAAAAGGTATGTGATAAACACAGAGTACCCAATAAATAAGAGGATGGTAAGGAAGCACTGGGGCACCCTGCATGGAGCTATAGTTACATGTTTAAACATATAACGGCACCAGGCTTCCATGAAAGCTGGGGCGACCTGCATGGAGTGGCCAGGGTTTAAATCCAAACTTAGCAAGTATGAAGAAGCTGCATTTTTAAAAATAGCCTCATTAACCTTGATGACTGTGGGGATTATTACAAGTCAGAAGGAGGCCTAGGTATTGGTAATATACGCAGTAAAGTTGAAGATGTCAAGGCATGAAATGGTCTACTAGCAGAGGTGGTGGAGGTCATCACTGCGAGGGTGGGGAAATATATCCTATATGTAACTTTCCTTGAGCTTGGCTTTGTAAATCAGAAATTAAATCTATTAATAGGAAAAGGGTTGAAAGGCCAGGCAGAAGATATGAGACGTATGGATGCTGGTGTTGGGATGCAAAAGGAATTTTAATTTTTTATATTTAAAATATACAGTTCTCAAGAAACTTGAAAATATGGGTCATGGATTTATGGATACTCAAAAGGCACAGCATATGGGAATTTATATGCATTTCTACCCAAATTGGAGAGATTGGATAGGACATTTTGGTCTTTATCTTCTGTTATTAATTATGCTACTGTGTACTAGCCCACAGTTACCAGTTTCCAAGCCTTTTCTTACTGCTAAAATCTCAGCTTCTCTTCATCTTCCTCAATTGAACCTCGACCTAGCTTCTACTAAGGATCCACTATTTTTTATCCTTTAGACTCAATCCATAACCTGACTTGACTGAATGTTCTACTTCTGTCCTTATTCTTGTGTTTGCCTGCTTTCTCCTCAATTCATCCTTATCAGGTATTTAACTGGTGTTAGACATGCAGGGGACCAGGGCAGAAACTGGAGTGGGGGCCCCAAAGCCCGCGTTCAGGCTATGGTTCCTTCACATTGAGACAGACTTGGGGCTCCTGGGCCCAGGGCAATTGCCCTGTTGCTACCCCTGTCTGGAGTTCACAATCTCATCAAGAAAAGTGATGGACTTCAATAAAGAGAGCTAATAAGAACGAAAAGGGCAGGAGAAGGCTTTAATGGTCTCTTGCTGGTAAGATTGTAAGATTAGATAACCTGATTTTACACTTGTGAGTTATTTCAGTTTAGATGCTATGCTTGCACCCTATTTTCAAATACAAATGATTCATCTGCCGTTAGAGGACAGATTCTTTGGCTGATCTTCCTTCTTTAGTCAGAGATGACTTTTTTGAGCAAGTAGAACAACATAGACTGGAAGCCAGTTATAAAAACTTTCCAACTTATTGAAAACTCTGCTGCATGATTAATCACAAATACTAAACAATGTGAATGCATAACACCAATTTTATATGAATTACATTGGTTATCAATTAAGTGGCACATTATTTATAGAGTGCTCATGTTGGTGTTCAAGTCCCTAAGTCAGGAAGCTCTGTGGGGAGCAGTGAGGAAGGACAAAAAAATTATGCACTCTGCATCATGGCTGTTCTGGATGAGTACAGAAATGCTTCTACTATGCATATGAGTAATCCTTATGTAAAATAAGCCCTCAATTTATACTTAGAAGGATGTTGATAGTTTTCACACTACGTTAATTAAGCAAGCATTGCCTCACTATACGAGTTAACCAGTGGCAAGAGGTCTCAGACTTCCAGCGGCAGTGCTCCAATGGTTTTTACGAGCAATGTGCCTGATTGCATCAACGACCCCAATATGCCTCTGGGTTTTTTCTTTTTCTTTTTTATCTCTTTTTCTTCTTCTTTTATACTTAAACACTCACTTTCAACGTTTATCTATTTATCATTTGCAATGCTCAAATAATATGGATTTTATCCCATATTTTGAAATCCTCTAAAGCTTTTGAACTGTCACATCTCAGTCTTCTAATATCATACTTGAGAATGTGCTTCACAGCTAAATTAATGTGTATTACTGCTTGTTCATGCGTGCATTTTCATCTACTGATTGTAGCATTTAATTATTGCTTATCTGGTCATCGCTGATCATTTCCCCGACGCCATCTGATAGGTGCCGCACTTTGCGTTTCGTTAATCTTCTTCAGGGGGAGTTAAAATGATCACGGCTCGATTTATTATTGCACTATTGAACTATTAATAGCACGACCTACAACACAAAATATATTTATACGTCAGTTTACCTAATGTAACTATACTGCAGACTTGAACAGGGTGTTACTATTTCCATTAAATCACCTACCTATGACACTCACGATCATTCTTAACATTTGCAATCATCAGGACTTCCTTCTGACCTGGTTTACTGAATGTCCCAAAAAAAACGCCGCGCATGCGGATAGCTGTACTCGCCAAACTTTAAAAGGCTTCTACGTCACTCGAGCAGCCTATCAAATGATAGTACCTGCCCATTGGGGTTCACTTGATTGAACAGCGTCATACTTCCAACTTAAATGCAAGCCCGCCATTCAATCCAATTGTTCAAACCTGTGGCTCCCACCGTGCCTAAACGGAAAATCCATCGCTGTTCATGAATTACCAAAGTTTGAGCCCGAGTTTTGCCTCCTTGTCCAGCCATCACCCTGTCAATCACGAAACATCTGAGATCGGTAAACTGATGTTGGTGTTGTACACAATGTGCCACTATGGGGGACTCTAATGATTTACACTTGAGCCGGCTCTTATGCTCATTAATCCTCACTTTTAATGGCCTTTCAGTTTTCCCTATGTAGAGAAGTTTACACGGGCACCTCAAGGCATACACAACAAAATCGGAGGTACATGTTGTTGAACATTTCAAAATGTGCAGTTGCCCTTGATATTCAAATTGTGTAAGCTCCTCAGTTATCATGCAAATATTGCATGCTCCACAGGGTTTATGACCTCTTGTTTCTGACTCGACGGTTCCTGATGAAGATCTTAGCCGTGTTGGACTCAAACTATCTTTTAAATTGGAGTGTCTGGTCCACACGCACCGCACTGTTTTGTCTTCCAGTCCTGGTACGGACTTTAGTACATTTTGATGTTTTCTTATAATGCGTTTCAGATCTCCACTAATATAAAATTCACCTCAACAAGCCATTGGCAACAAATTGTATTTCTAGATGTCACAGTAACAAAGAGTTTAACTGGCTGGTTGACCTCCATACATAAAAAACCTCTATCATATAGATCTTTCATCAATTTTTTTGCCTGGAACTTGTACTCTTCCGTACTTGAACAATTCCTTCTATATCTTATGAATTGGGAAAAGGGTAAACTGTCTCGCAGCTGTCTCGGATGATTACTATGGTAGTGCAGAATTGTATTCCTATCCGTAGGTTTTTTATGTATGGAGGTCAACCAGCCAGTTAAACTCTTTGTTACTGTGACATCTAGAAATACAATTTGTTGCCAATGGCTTGTTGAGGTGAATTTTATATTAGAATCCACCTGATATGATAGAGGGTATCCCCAATCAATTGTTAAAACAGCTTACAAGCGTGCTCTGTTCAACAATAGAGCCCTCTTGTTACAAGTCACACAGAAGAGATCCCTGATGGACGACAACACTATCAATCTGATCACTAAATTTTCTCCTTTTAGTGGAGATCTGAAACGCATTATAAGAAAACATCAAAATGTACTAAAGTCCGTACCAGGACTGGAAGACAAAACAGTGCGGTGCGTGTGGACCAGACACTCCAATTTAAAAGATAGTTTGAGTCCAACACGGCTAAGATCTTCATCAGGAACCGTCGAGTCAGAAACAAGAGGTCATAAACCCTGTGGAGCATGCAATATTTGCATGATAACTGAGGAGCTTACACAATTTGAATATCAAGGGCAACTGCACATTTTGAAATGTTCAACAACATGTACCTCCGATTTTGTTGTGTATGCCTTGAGGTGCCCGTGTAAACTTCTCTACATAGGGAAAACTGAAAGGCCATTAAAAGTGAGGATTAATGAGCATAAGAGCCGGCTCAAGTGTAAATCATTAGAGTCCCCCATAGTGGCACATTGTGTACAACACCAACATCAGTTTACCGATCTCAGATGTTTCGTGATTGACAGGGTGATGGCTGGACAAGGAGGCAAAACTCGGGCTCAAACTTTGGTAATTCATGAACAGCGATGGATTTTCCGTTTAGGCACGGTGGGAGCCACAGGTTTGAACAATTGGATTGAATGGCGGGCTTGCATTTAAGTTGGAAGTATGACGCTGTTCAATCAAGTGAACCCCAATGGGCAGGTACTATCATTTGATAGGCTGCTCGAGTGACGTAGAAGCCTTTTAAAGTTTGGCGAGTACAGCTATCCGCATGCGCGGCGTTTTTTTGGGACATTCAGTAAACCAGGTCAGAAGGAAGTCCTGATGATTGCAAATGTTAAGAATGATCGTGAGTGTCATAGGTAGGTGATTTAATGGAAATAGTAACACCCTGTTCAAGTCTGCAGTATAGTTACATTAGGTAAACTGACGTATAACTATATTTTGTGTTGTAGGTCGTGCTATTAATAGTTCAATAGTGCAATAATAAATCGAGCCGTGATCATTTTAACTCCCCCTGAAGAAGATTAACGAAACGCAAAGTGCGGCACCTATCAGATGGCGTCGGGGAAATGATCAGCGATGACCAGATAAGCAATAATTAAATGCTACAATCAGTAGATGAAAATGCACGCATGAACAAGCAGTAATACACATTAATTTAGCTGTGAAGCACATTCTCAAGTATGATATTAGAAGACTGAGATGTGACAGTTCAAAAGCTTTAGAGGATTTCAAAATATGGGATAAAATCCATATTATTTGAGCATTGCAAATGATAAATAGATAAACGTTGAAAGTGAGTGTTTAAGTATAAAAGAAGAAGAAAAAGAGATAAAAAAGAAAAAGAAAAAACCCAGAGGCATATTGGGGTCGTTGATGCAATCAGGCACATTGCTCGTAAAAACCATTGGAGCACTGCCGCTGGAAGTCTGAGACCTCTTGCCACTGGTTAACTCGTATAGTGAGGCAATGCTTGCTTAATTAACGTAGTGTGAAAACTATCAACATCCTTCTAAGTATAAATTGAGGGCTTATTTTACATATTGATTAACTTCTATACCCTCTGGAATTAGACCTATTAATTGGTATGAGTAATCCTTAACAAGTTTTGTTTTGAATTGGTTTATTAGAAGTTGTTCCAGAGGGGTATCAGGTATTACAGAGATACATCATAGACCTGTGAAATTAAACAATTAGAACTTCGAAAATACAATTATCCTCTCTCCAAATTACCACTAATTGGTAATAGCCAGCTCCCACTAGCATGGTAACATTTCTTATACTGTACCTCTGTAGGATACATAGGTAGCAGAAAGGGGTAGGCCACAATCCTTCAAGATTTTGCCCAACATAGCATTAGCAATAGAGAGCTTGGAAGCAGGGCTAGACATTGGTTTGTTTGGCCCCTCCAACCAAAGAGTTGTTCCGCTGCCCCTTTTAGGATACCTTTCAGTTTATGGGTCATAAGGCAGCTCTTGTCAACTCAGGAGATAAAGGAGCAAGTGATTAGCCATACTGCCAACAAGAGTTTTCCTTTTATGAGTCTGGGTGAGAGAGAGACTTACATGCAGAGAAGGTTACAGTCAGAGGTAAAGAGAGAGATTTCAGGGAGGGTTTTGCATCTTCTTGGTCAGTGTTGGTTAGGAACAAAGAACCAAAAGGACCCCAGTACATTTCAGGAATAAAGACCTCTCCCGATTCTCTCTTGTAGTCCTGAGAAATACCTTTCTTAGTTGCCATGTGGCCAGCTGATCCCAGGTATCTCTCCAGAACAACTGGTCCAGGCCAGGTATTCAAGAGCTTGAAGTAGCCAATTGGAAAGGGTCTCCGAGGCATGGGATATTCATGTGAAAAGTCATAGTCTGGTCAGGGCTGCTAGTCCTGTGCACTTTATGTTGGGCCAGTTTTATGGTACTGGGCAACAAGGAGCAAAAATCAGCAGTGTATACGAGGTATGACAAAAAAGAAACGAGACTGTCCCATAAATGTTTCATTTCAAAATCTACAGAGAAATTATGCATTGTCCCCTTCAAAGTAATCCCCCCCAGAGTTAATGCACTTCTGCATTTGTTTCTGCCACGTACGGAAGCACTCTGTAAAGTCCTCCTCCTTGAGGTCCCTCAGCTCCCTCATCACAGTGGCCTTGATCTCTTCTACAGAGGCAAAATGAGTTCCTTTGAGCATGAAAAATATTATAGCAGAATAGTGGTGAGATGTTGCACAACACAGTGACATAAGCGGTTAGCCAACTGGCATTGAGTCATGGGCATGGCTGCCACAGTCTCGTTTCTTTTTTGTCACACCTCGTATTTCCAGTTCAAGACAATGGCCACCTTATCTCAGGTCCTAAGATTCATCTTGTGTACATGCAGGTTGTCAGCATCTTTAGTTCTGTTACTTTTTCTCATTATGGCCAAGCTGACACAGACTCCATTTTGTGTAGCTGACTTCCGTTTTGTAGTGCTCGCCTAAGTAGTGGCGTGTGTAGATTGTGCTGTTGCCCCTACAGCGCTGCTCAGCGTATCATCAGCTTTGAGAGTTTGTCTACCTCGTACTTTGTGATCCCAAACTACACTGTCATTGGATGTCCCCCTCATTCTGATAAGTACACTTTCATTAATTTTGGGAATGTATGTTCTCTATGGCAGCCCCTATGTTATGGAACACCTTACCAGCAGAATTATGAACTGTTCTGATATAATTTTATTTCAGAAACAACCAACAACACGCTTGTTTTGGGAGGCTCACTCTACCTTGTTTGCCAAATAGAGGCAACTGAGTTCTGTTTGATTAAGATGTTCTCACTCAGATTGGATGCTGTAAAGTATTTTAGGCAACAAATGAGTACACTAGTTATATTGTATGCTAGGACAAGACATTCATTATTTAGTTATTTATTTGAACGTATTTTTATACCATCTCTTCTAGAGATCAGGGGCGGTTTACATTGTAACAAAACTGAACCTTTAAATAGAACAGTATAACTGAGTTAAAACCTCTAAATAATTACATAGAATTGTATTGTAGAAGTACAACAATTAACTATTTATAACGAGCTATGTACAGTTGGCTATAAAACCATAGCTGACATTCTTAATTGTGTGTCCTGCAATTGAGGTCTGTGATGGATGTTCAAAGATTTGAGTATAGTAGCGTTGGGGTGCTGTGGAGGTGGCTGGGCCGCAACGGGAAGGAATAAGATCGAGGTGAGTGGGTATAATTATGTGCTGTTGGTATTGGGGTTGGTGTAATGTTCTTTGAATAGGTAGGTTTTAATTCTTTACAAAATGATTGGAGGTCTTTTATTCCTCTTAGTGCTTCATACTATTTTTTATGGGCCTGATTCTGTCCCGCACGTACATCTCCTTTGTACGTCCGGGCTGACCTGGATGTGAAAAAGAGATTGCAATTCTGATCCCGTGGGATCAAAATTGCGAACAGGCCTGTACGTGCAGGCCAGGACTGCGATTCAATCCTGGCCTGCACATAAAGCCATAGCCCGGCTAACTCAGCCAGGGCTTTTAAATGGAGCCGCAGCGCCATGACATTCTGTTGCCATGGCATCGCGGCTCCATTTAAAAGCCACGGTGCCGGCTGCTGCTAAAAAAGTTAATTCCCCGCAGCCCGACTCCAACGGGACGTCAATCCCCACTATTTGTGCCTCAGAATAACCCCCTATGCATTTAGTATTACTTGTTTGATTTTATTTTATGCATGTTTTTCTTGTAATCCGCCTAGTGATATAGTGCAGAATATAAAGTCCTATAAATAAATATATAATAAATATCTAAAAAGCTGTGATTTTAGAAAGGGACACATATCCTTTCCCTTTTAAAATTGTTGCTTCTGCATGTAACCAGTGGATGCAGGCACGCTGGTTACATATGTATACGTGCTTTAGAGCAAGCATAAATACGCAAGGGTATGTCTGCTGGGTTATATGTGCATACTTTGGGGCACGTTAATACCTAGAATGCTAGGTATCATAAGGAAAGGAATGAAATATAAAACAAAAGATATTATAATGCCTCTGTATCGTTCCATGGTGAGACCGCACCTTGAATATTGTGTGCAATTCTGGTCGCCGTATCTTAAAAAGGATATAGCGTTATTAGAAAAGGTTCAGAGAAGAGCCACCAAAATGGTAAAGGGGATGGAAGGATACCCCTATGAAGAAAGGCTAAAAAAGGTTAGGGCTCTTTAACCTGGAAAAGAGACGGCTGAGGGGAGATATGATAGAAGTCTATAAATTAATGAACAGAGTGGAACGGGTAAACGTAGATTGATTGTTTACATTATCAGAATATAGAAAGATTAGGGGACATGCAATGAAGCTACAGGGTAAAATATTTAAGACTAATAAAAGAAAATATTTTTTCACTCAACGTGTAATCAAACTCTGGAATTTGTTACCGGAGGATGTAGCTGTTAGTGTAGCTGGGTTTAAAAAAGGTTTCGACAAGTTCCTGGAGGAAAGGTCTATAAACCATTATTAAGAAGGGACTCAGGATATCAATGCTTGACCCAGTACAAGCATTGCGGAACCTGTGTCTTTTGGGGAAACTGCTAGGTACGTATGACCTAGATTGGCCACTGTTGGAAACAGGATACTGGGCTTGATGGACCTTGGTCTGACTCAGTATGGCATATCTTATGTTCTTATGTTCTTAAGTTAATGTGCATTAAGTATCACTGCACCTATAGAAATAAAACAGTTCTGGCACTTAACCCGCGTTACCTTTATTATCGCGCGTTAAATCCCTTTAGTAGACTTGCCCCTTTGTACGTGTAAACCCAAACTCTGTACCACTCTGCCACCGGCAATGCCCACTTTATACACATGTGAATGTATGATGTGTCAGGTTTAAGGTTAATGGTAATTTTTATTTTGTGAAATGTTCTCGTGTTTATATATAATCAGATAGTGCATAGTTGCATTTCTGTTATTGAAAGGTTTTAGGAACGCTGGAAAATAATGGCAGATAAAGACCATATAGCCTGTCCACCAAATGCTCATCCACACCAGCCACCTCTTTTCATAGAGGTGAAGTATTTTTTACTTTTCACAAGCAGAGGCCTAAGGGAATAGTGGATAGCAAAGCAGCACTCCTTTGCGTAAGGCATATTCATATTTTTGGTAAATAGAGTTTGCGGGTTTTATTGTCAACAAGCTTTTAAATTTGCTCTTTTAATCAAACTGGGGAGATGAATTATAGAACTGTATAGGTCAATATTTAACTGCAGCGGTTAATATTTTTTTATGCATGCTGTGGTTAGATAAAAGGTGGATATAAAGTGGTGGTATGCAGATAGTGTCCAGTGCTGAATCTCTGCATTCGGTACTGGCCAGTGCTGCTATTTAGCCCGCTATCCAGATAGGAAAGTTAGGACAGACCACTTTCTGCAGTTAGCAGACTGAATATTGCTGCTACCTGGCTAACCTGGAGCTCCGGCCCAGCTCTTCCATGGACTGCCCAGAATGATCTGAATACTGCTGAGGTGCTGCTGAATGTTCCTCTTTCCAATCCCTTTCTGCTTAGTAGGAGCTCTTAACCAGATAATACAGAGCCAATATTCAAAAGCACTTATTACGCTCTCAGTTGACCGACCGCGTTGGGGTCCAGTTGAATACATTTTTGTGGGAAAACCATTTTTCTTTCTTCTTATTCAATCCTTTTTTGTCAATGTCAAAATATTGGCTTGTTTTAATTTAAAATGTTTTTCTTTTTATGTGTAGGCCTGATGTTTCCTTTCAGTACCTTAATTGTAAGGTCGTTAAGGGAGTGAAGGTTGATGCATGGCCTCAGTTTACGGCTTGTTTCTCCAATGTAGCCCAAAACTGAGGGTATATTTCAACCTTCACAGCCACACCATAAGCTGTTACAAAGAAAAACAGAATGATAGCTCAATACTGTAAGTGAGCACTTCTCAAAGGAAGATCACTCCCTTAACAACCTTACAATTAAGGTACTGAAAGAAACTTCCGGAATACATATGAAAGGAAAACATTTGAAATTTAAAATGACCCAATATTTTGACTTTGACAAAAAAGGACTGACTAGAGACCATTGACTTCCTTAGCCATTTTCAGATATAGAACCTTGAAATGCAAAGGGTCACTGTCTCGCCTATTGCTTTCACTGGAATTTAATGACTTAAGATCAAACAAGACCTGTGTGATGTAAATTGTCATTGTATTCCACATCTTGCTTTAAAACATAATGAAATATGCAGACAGCTCAGAGCCTAAATGAATTGTATGACTTAAACCAGTGTAAGTGCATTATTTATTCACAGACCCAATGAAGAGAGCATAACTCATGAAACCTTGTCAAAAATATATTAAGTTAATCCAGTAAAAAGATATCACCTGCAATTAGATTGTAAGCCCTCTGGGGCAGACAAATACCTACAGTACTTGATGACAACTTGCCTTGATTACTATTGGAAAGGGTGAGCTTAATACTAACTAACCAACTAAATAAATAACATGTTTGTTTAACCATTATGTGACTAAGTGGACTAACGTAGCAACTACAATTTTCTCTTACTTCCCAAATCCTACTATTACTACTGAACATTTGTATAGTGCTACAAGTCGTATGTAGCACTGCACACAGACATGTAGGAGACAGCCCCTGCTTATCAGAGCTTACAATCTAGTCAAGACAGACAATACAGTAGCTGTAGACATATAAGCTAGGGGAATGGTAAGGAAACACAAAGGTGAGTCAAGATCTGAAAGCGGCAGTGAAGCGGTGAGTTTTCAGCCTGGATTTCAAAAGGGTCAGAGAAAGTGCCTGACCTACAGATTCAAGTAGTTTGCTCCAGGCATAAGGAGCAGCAAGGTGAAAAGAGCAAAGTCTAGAGTTAGCAATAGAAGAGAAGGGCACAGATAGAAGAGATTTGCCAGAAGAGCGGAGTTCCTGAGGAGGGGTGTAGTGAGAGATAAGAGAGGAAAAGGTAGTGAGGAGCTGCAGAGTGAATGCACTTTTAGGTCAGCAGAAGTTTGAACTGGATGTGGAAACAGATAGGGAGTCGATGAAGTGACTTGAGAAAAGGGGTAATACGAGCATGACAAGGCTGGTGGAAAATTAGCCGTGCAACTGAGTGTTGAACAGATTGAAGGGGAGAGAGATGATTCAGAGGGAGACCAGGAAGGAGTAAGTTACAATAGTCTAGACGGGAGGTGACTAAGGAGTGGATAAGTGTCTTAGTAGTATGTTCAGAAAGGAATGGGCAAATTTTGTTGATATTGTAGAGAAAGAAATGGCGGGTTTTAGCTATCAGTTGGATGTGTGTGGAGAAGGAAAGAGAGGAGTCAAAGACGACCCCAAGGTTGCAAGCTGAGGAAACAGAGAGGAGTAGAGAGTTATCCATAGAGACTGAGAAAGGAGGAAGAGGAAAGGAGGGTTGAGGGGGAAAAATAAGAAACTCTGTTTTGGCAATGTTCAATTTTAAGTGGCGGTGAGACATCCAAGCAGCAATGTCAGAAAGGCAGGCAGGAGTGTAAAATCCTTCAATAAAAGTACTATCCAAGTATCTAGGAATGATGGTGTCTGTCTTTTCCTCCAAAAAGCTTGTTCTTTCAATTTGTAATGTGATGCTGTGTGTACACTTAGCTCAGTCCTGATGTCCTTGTAAAATCTAATGGTGATCATCTCAAAGGCAATTTCCTACTGCTCTAACTTTGAACCAATCAAAAACCAAAAACCTTAGCTAATCTAAGTAAAAGGGTTTTATTTCAAATGTACTAGCTGCAATCTCTCTGCATTTTATTTCCAGTTGTTCCTCCCTCTCCTTGCCACTGTTCCTATCTAATTAAAAAAAAGGAATAATTGTTTTTCCCTAACTAACCAGAAAAGCAGAGCTGTCTTGAAGCTTATTCCCTCACAGTATTTTAGCTGCTTTCACTCCACAGGCGCAACACATAACTCTTTTCAATGCAATCTTGTAATTATTGCGGCAAGCATTAGCAGTCGCTTTGCGAGATTGAGATCATATTCCACATACCCTGGTTTAGGAGTGAGGTTCATGACTGTCATGGTATGTGCAAAACTAAATCATTTGGAGAAACTGCCCCCCAAAATAACTTTGGTTACTTCTTAACAGTGGCCGGTTATGGTAGCCAGTTTTATACTATAAGCCAGTGTATAGTGCCTTATCATTTCTCTATGCTTTTTATTTTTTTATTTTTAAAGTGCTGTCAAGTCAGTGCTGACTCTTAATGACCCAGCAGCCCCTAGGTTTTCTTGGCAAGGTATGACCAGAAGTAGATTGCCAGGCCTTTTCTTCCGAGGCAGTGGAGGGTAAAATAACTTGCCCAAGGTCACAAGGAGTGCTAGTGGGAATCAAACCCAGATCTCCTGGGTGCTAGGCTATTCCTCCACTCTATGCTTTATTGGACTCTAATTCAGGCAAAGGCAACTTTGATTTCATCTTAGTGAATGGAGCAATGAGCTGGGAGGAAGGGCAGGGTCTAAGTCCCACTAGTCCTAAAAGCCCGATATTCAAAGGCATTTACAGTGCTGTCGATGCTAACCGGTTACCCCTCAGCACTGAAAGGTAGGCACAGAAAAGGCTATCCTAACTTTCGCTGCCAAAGCCCTGCAGTGGCTGAATATCGCTTCAGCCCAGTTAACTTCCTGCTTTGTCAGCAAACCTGGATATTCAATGGCCCCGGCATTAAATATCTGGGTTTAGTGTTCAGCGATGACATCTCTCCACTGTAGTTGCACTAGCTGCTGTTGCTGCTAAATTTCAGGCCATACTTTTTTTCCTGACCTGGTAAGGTGGCTTTTCTTAGGACTGCTGTACTGTATTTGTGAGTTACTAAAAGTTGAAAACTATTAGATAAACTGAAGAGTAGCAAATCACCTGGGCCAGATGGTATACATCCAAGGGTGTTGAAAGAACTGAAATATGAGATTGCAGACTGCTATTAGAAATCTGTGAACTATCATTAAAATCATCTCTAATACCTGAAGATTGGAGGATCGCCAATGTAACACCAATTTTTAAAAAGGGTTCCAGGGGTGATCCGGGAAACTACAGACTGGTGAGTCTCACGTCAGTACCGGGAAAAATGGTAGAAACCATCATAAAGAATAAAATTACTCAGCATGTAGATAGTCATGGCCTAATGGGAGACAGCCAACATGGCCTTAGACAAGGAAGATCTTGTCTTACTAATCTGTTATGTTTTTTTGATGGTGTGAATAAACAGGTGGACAAAGGTGAGTCGGTTGATATAGTGTATCTGGACTTTCAGAAAGCCTTTGACAAGGTCCCTCATCAGAGACATTTGGCAAAACTAAAGAGTCATGGGATAGGAGGCAGTGTACTACTGTGGATCAGGAACTGGTTAAAAGATAGAAAGCAGAGGGTTGAACTGAATGGCTAATTTTCCCAATGGAGAAAGGTGAATAGTGGTGTACCCCAGGGATCTGTGCTGGGTCCGCTGCTTTTTGACATATTCATAAATGACCTGAAAAGTGGAATAACGAGTGAGGTTATCAAATTTGCAGATGACACCAAACTATTTAAAGTTGTTAAAACCCAAGAGGATTGTGGAAAATTGCAAGAGGATCTTGATAAATTGGAAGACTGGGCATCCAAATGGCAGATGAAATTTAATGTGGACAAGTGCAAAGTTATGCACCTAGGGAAGAACAACCCAAACTATGGTTACACAATGCAAGGTTCCACATTAGGAACCACCACCCAGGAAAAAGATTTAGGCGTCATTGTGGATAACATGTTAAAACCCTCAGCCCAGTGTGCAGCAGCAGCCAAGAGAGCAAATAGAATACTAGGTATCATAAGGAAAGGAATGGAAAATAAAACAAAAGATATTATAATGCCTCTATAGCGTTCCATGGTGAGACCGCACCTTGAATATTGTGTGCAATTCAGGTCACCGTATCTTAAAAAGGATATAGCGTTATTAGAAAAGGTTCAGAGAAGAGCCACCAAAATGGTAAAGGGGATGGAAGGATACTCCTATGAGGAAAGGCTAAAAAGGTTAGGGCTCTTTAACCTGGAAAAGAGACGGCTGAGAGGAGATATGATAGAAGTCTATAAATTAATGAACGGAGTGGAACGGGTAAACGTAGATCGATTGTTTACGTTATCAGAATATAGAAAGACTAGGGGAAATGCAATGAAGCTACAGGGTAAACTATTTAAGACTAATAAAAGAAAATATTTTTTCACTCAACTTGTAATCAAACTCTGAAATTTGTTACCTGAGGATGTAGTAAAGGCTGTTAGTGTAGCTGGGTTTAAAAAAGATTTGGACAAGTTCCTGGAGGAAAGGTCCATAAACCATTATTAAGACGGGACCCAGGATATCAATGCTTGACCCAGTGCAAGCATTGCAGAACCTGTGTCTTTTGGGGAAACTGCTAGGTACGTATGACCTAGATTGTCCATTGTTGGAAACAGGATACTGGGCTTGATGGACCTTGGTCTGACCCAGTATGGCTTATCTTATGTTCTTATGTTCTTAAAAGTCAGACCTTGATATTAATTCTTCTTTAAAGAGATGCATACATCTATCACATATTTTATGACAGATTTATTTTCAAAACTGTCAAGTTCTTTAGAAAATTAGATTTGATTATAGCAATGCAATTTTCATATAAGACCATTAAGAGACCAGTGAGACATAGCACCTTAAATACCATACCTACACCCAGTTGGTTCACAAAGGTCAACAATTCCACCTCAAAGAGGGCCCTTTCACTTGCTGCCACCGCCATCTGAAACTCCCTTCCAGGTCTGAGAACAACCTCAGACATAAAAGACTTCAGGAAGCAGCTCAAGACACTCCTCTTCATTGAATACTTTGGTGGAGACACCAAACATCTCCAGTAACCTCTGGACTCATGAACTCACATTACAAGCAAATTCAATCTACTGTCCCACTGTATATATGTTGTGCTATTCTGCCCCTCCTGTATGCCCCCCTCCCCTTGTTCTCCTTAGAGAGTGCCTTGTAATTTTTATTTATTTATTTATTACAATTTTTTATATACCGCACTATTCGGCATCAGCGCGGTTTACATTATAACACAACGACCATAACAACAAGCTGTTAGGTTTTACATCGAACAGGGGTACAAACATCGAACAGGGGTACAAACATGGATACAAACATGGATAACAGGGTCAACTATATACAACTATATGCATACATGAAATAATTATATGGCAATAAGTAATGATATCATAATAGGAGTAAGGGTTATTTCATAACTGTGGCAATTCTTCAGAGGGGATGTCTATGTGGCATTGGTGGTTGGGTAGCATTGGAGGAAAAGATGGAATTTGAGTGCCTTCCTGAACTGCACAAGGTCAGTGATAGCCCTAATTTCAGGGGGTAGGGCATTCCAGCATTTAGGTACATAGAAACTGAACGCCCTGTTTGTGGTTGATATGTTGCACTTCGACGATGCCTTAGGTGTTACTAGTAGGTTTATGGCTATTGATCTTCTGGCTCTGTTGGGGGGCACTATGTGAACAAGGTCTGTGAGTGAGGCGGAGGAAATACCCTTGATCGCCTTGAAAGCAAGGAGTAGGGTTTTAAAAATGATCCTCCCATGGATAGGTAACAAGTGAAGTTGTTTGAGAATGGGAGTCACGTGGTCACTTCTGGCGGCTCCATGTAGGACCCTTGCTGCGGCATTCATGGCCAGCTGTAATGGGGCCAATGTGGATTGAGGGAGCCCTTGAAAGATGGCGTTTGCAAAGTCGAAGTGAGGCAGAATTAGCGCTTGGTATATGGTCCGGAAGTCATCTTGGTCCAGCAGGGAGCGCAGATGTCTGAGTGTGCGGATTTTAAAATATACAGCTTTGACAATGTTGCTTATGTGGTGTTTCATATCTAGACGTTGGTCCAACGTAACTCCAAGGTACCTTATTGTTTCTTTGGTTAGTAGGTCAGCTTCCTTGACACTGACATGGGATGGAGGAGTAAAGTTGGGGTCTCTGGAGATGAAAAGAACCTCCGTCTTTTTATGTTGAATGCGTAGATTCTGTGATTGAAGCCACGCTGAGACAGCATTGAAACAGTCTATTAGTGGGGCTAGGTCCATTTGGGCTGTGGAGAACGGCATGTATAAAAGAATGTCATCTGCATATATCAAACAGCTCACGTTAAATGATCTTATGATGTTGCAGATGGGCTGCATGTAAATATTGAACAGAAGGGAGGACAACGAGGAGCCTTGAGGTACACCTTGTTTTTGATGGAAGTGTTTTGATTCCTCTGATCCAGACTTCACGTATTGCCATCTTTCTTCCAGATAGGATTCACACCATCCTAGCGCAGTGTTGCAGATGCCCTTCTCTTTCAGCCTTCCAAGGAGAATTTCGTGACTCACCGAATCAAACGCAGCAGCGATGTCTAAAAAGATGAGAACAAAACCTTGGTGGATGTTGTCTATGCCTGTGATAATAACGTTGAATAGGCTAGTAAGAAGGGTCTCGACTCCATGATATTCTCTAAAACCATGTTGGCAGTGATCTAGGGGAGCCGCGGAGTCTATGTGATTTTGAATTTGCCGTTGTACTTCCTTTTCGGTTATCTTGGCTAGGAGGGGAATGCTGGCTATTGGCCTATAAGAATCGACCTTTTGCGGGTCAAGCTTGGGGTTTTTTAATAGTGGCCTAATGGATGTCTGCTTGAGTGTTGTGGGGAAATATCCTGTTGTGAAGGAGAAGTTCATTAGGTTTGCTATGAAAGGGCTAAACACATCACGTAATTCCTTGATCCAGAAGGCTGGACATGGGTCAGTCTGTGCTGTGGAGGTGTTGAGGGATGCTATGTAATGGTTTGAATCATGTTCTTCCCTATGCAGGTTCTACAGTATGTAACAGTTTTTTGAGTTTCAATGTAAACCGCCTTGATTAAATGAGAAGGCGGTATAGAAAAATTGTTAAATAAATAAATGCAGTTTTGTGAAAGATTGTTTATTCTGTAGTCTCAGTTTGTGAAGGTTGTATGAGTGTTCTTGCTTAGTTGGATTATATGTTCAATACATGAAATTACTCTACTTTCTTAACACTTTTTGCATCTCTAGCTATGGGGTCTATTCTGTCCCGCCAAATAACAGGGTTGGACGTCCATCTGCACTATTTGTCCCCTGACGGTCCTGTCAAAAGCCTTCCCATACGAACAAGGAGTTTGTACGGGGAGGCTTAGACAGGGGCAGGAGGGGGCATTGCAGAGGTAAAGTTACGGCAAGCAGTGGGCCGTCCGTGACCCTGGATGTACAGGGCCGATTCTGAAGTCGGGCCTGTACATCTGAAGTCGGCAGACTGGACGGAGGACTTATTCCACCTCTGGGATGGAATAAGTCCCCCTGGATGTTGGGGGATGGCAGGCCCAAGCACTGCAAGGAAGATGAGGGGGTAAAGGGTGTTCCCCGCAGCTCGACGCTGGCCATGAAAGTTCAAATCGGAGGTTGGGCTGCAGGGAAAGGAAAGAGTGGTCGGCGGCTGGGGATTGCAGCTCCTGAATGGAGCCACAGTGCCATGGCACCGCGGCTCCATTCAGGAGCCTGACTGAGTTAGCCGGGCATGGCTCTGTATGTGCAGGCCGATCAGAATCGGGTCCCGACCTGCACGTTCAGACCCTAGACGCTATTTAGATCCTGTGGGGCATGTCTAGCCCCCGCGGGATCAAAATTGGGTCTGCCTCTGTGCTTCCCATTCCGATCAGACGCACAAGGTCCTGGACGTGCTCTATGGAATGTGCCTCCACATGTCTGGGGATCTACAGTGCATCTGTTTTACAGTTTGTGCAAAGCAGCTACATTTTTATATGACACAATGAGCTAGGTGTTAGATTAAAATAGATTGAGTTTGCTCTGTTAAAACATTGCTGGGGGATATTCAGAGCCATTTAGGCATTTAGTGCTGCTGAATATCCCTGGGCGCTGCAGTAAATTACGCGATGCTAGCCAGCTATCACTGGGACATTCCAGGGATGGAGCAGGCATGGCACCAGGGGATAACCGGCTAGCGGCTGGTTATCCCCAAACTGCGAAAGTTGGGCACCTGAGAGACTCACCTAACTTTCGTCGCTTTAGCTAACTGGGTAGCAGCTGAATATTGCCGCTGCTTGGTTAGCTGTGGCGCTATCCAGCCAATCTAGATATTCAATGGCGGCATTGAATATCCAGTTGCAAAATTCAGCAGCGACAGCTAGCTGTTGTACAAGCACCATCTGCTGTGACTGAATATCCCCCTGCCTTTTTTTTTAAAAAAGCCCTACTATAAAATGATGACAAAGTATGCATAATCAGCATTTTATATTACTACTTAATACACAGTCTTGCTCATATTTAATAATAATCTTCAAACTATTGAACTGTCAGTGCTAAAAGAGAGCAAATACTCAGAATGGGATGAGTCAACCAAGATGTTACAATAATTTCATATTGTTGATGGGAGTAGGACTGGTCTTCTCAAGAGCAATTCTACCATTCCAGCAGATGATTGTGTGTTGTGTTGATCAATAAATACTTAAATTGAAAGCAGATAAGTGTTTTATAAATTGCTTGATAAATCTGGATTATTATTTGAAACAATCCAGAACCAGTAGCCCAACCGTCATTAAGAGCCATCAACCTAATGGACAAATGTTTTCTTACGCTGTTTAATTTCTTATGTCTTTTGCTATGATTTTTTTTATTGTTATATGAATATTGTATGTTTTAATAATCCACCAAGATCCTAAGATTGTTATAGAATATAAATGCTTAAGTAAAATGAATCCCAAGACTTAACCGTTCATGAAAGAAGCAGTGTTTATCTCTATTGCTGGCTTAATTGGACATTCTGCTTCAGTAAAAAGAGTATTTACACTTGTACTTTAATTTTTACCCCTTGGGGTTGGTAAGCTCTGTGGACCAAGTGCAATATCATCAAGAGGTATCTGTCCCAAGATGAGAACATAAGAAATGCCATACTGGTCAGACCAAGGTCCATCAAGCCCAGTATCCTGTTTCCAAAAGTGGCCAATCCAGGTCACAGAAACCTGGCAAGTTCCCAAAAGGTACACAGGTTCCACAATACATGTCAAGGGGTAAGCAGTGGATTTCCCAGGTGCTCTTTAATAATGGTTTATGGACCTCTCCTCCAGGAACTTGTTGAAACATTTTTTAAACCCAGCTACAGTAACAGTTTTTACTAAATCCTCCAGTAATCAATTCCAGAGTTTGATTACGCATTGTGTGAAGAAATATTTTCTCTTATTAGTACTAAATGGGTTATATTGCAACTTCATTGCATGCCCCCTACATTTTCTACTTTTTGATGGCATAAGTGATCTATGTTTACTCGTTCCACTCCATTCATTAATTTATAGACCTCTATCATAGCTCCCTTTAGCTGTCTCTTTTCCAAGTTAAAGAGCCCTAACCTTTTAAGCCTCTACTCATAGGGATATCTTTCCATCCCTTTTACCTTCTCTGTACCTTTTCTAATAACGCTATATCCTTTTTAACATACGGTGATCAGAATTGTACACAATATTAAAGGTGTGGTCGCACCATGGAGCGATAAAGGGGCATTATAATATCCTTTGTTTTATTCTCCATTCCTTTCCTTATGATTCCTAGCATTCTATTTGCTTTCTTGGTTGCCGCTGCAAACTGGGCAGAGAGTTTCAACATGTTATCCGTGATGACGCCTAAATCTTTTTCCTGGGTGGCGGTTCCTAATGTGAAACCTTGCATCATGTAAGCCTAGTTTGGGTTGTTCTTTCCTAGATGCATAACTTTGCATATGTAGATGTAGATGCCGCTTCCTGTTGTATCTACTGCTGGCTCAGTTGGAAAGAGTGTTCTGCTGTTGTTTGTTAATCATTGCACTTGCACTTTAATTTCTACCCTTGACTCAAGCAAGCTCCATGGCTCAAGTGTGACATTTTCAAGGGGTACCTTTCCTAAGATTTAAAAATTACTCCTTGCAGCATTCTACCAGCAATGCGACAAAGGGGCATGCAGTTTGGTGTGGCTCTTCATGCAGCCCCTGATTATTGAATTTGCATTGCTTGTTGTGTGATGAATATCTATTGGAGTGGGCCAGAGGGGAAGTTTGGGTGATGGCATTATTGGATGACTGAAGGAGGAATAATGTCCTTGAGATTATGAAGGGGGATTTTAAAGTTTTCAGCAAAGCCTTTGCTACTGTTCCTTATAGGAGGCTTATGAATAAACAGTAGCCTGGGGATGGGCCCCAAGGTGGTGAAATGGCCCAGAAATCGGTTGACTAACAGAGGGTGGTGGTAAATGGCATTCACTCAGAAGAAAGGAAAATGAGTAGTGGGATGCCTCAGGGAAGCCTGTGTCAGAGAGGGCAGATGCAGCTGGTCAAAGTGAGCACCAACAGCACGCAGTGCCAGAGGATTTGAGTAAGTGCTGCTCTTTTAATGTCCTTGCCACTGTTGCAGGTCCTGGAGAGGTCAGGGGTGGGAGGAATGAGGGTTCCCTTAGGGTGCTTCATATCCTTGCACCAGCTCTGAAATCATGAGGACAGGATCGTCAGAAATTCATGATTGGCCTAAAATCTCCCTCTTAGAGCTGGGTAACTTGGCAGCTATGCCACTCACCAAAGGAAAAGGGTCAGGTTTTGCATTGAGAATGAAATGGCACTGGAGAAGCAGGGACTCACCAAATAACATAATGATGCTATTGATGGTCATGTGTGAGGTCTGAATTGGATTCCTGAACCTAACTTTTGTATCTCAAATTTATTGAGTGTATTTGAACATAAGAACATAAGAAATTTATTTTTTAATTTATTTAAGTGTTTTTTCTCATACCGCCCCTTCCAGCGATCAAGGGCGGTTTACAAAGAGCAGAACAATTACATTAAACTTTTTAAGAACATAAGTGGATTCAAACATATAAGATGTTTACAATTAACATATTTACAATCAACACATTTACATGGAACTATTTTACATTAATTGCATACTGTGGTACTGCAGAGCCTATGCAAACAGAAAAAAAGGTTTTAAATCCAGAAAAAAGATTCCAATACCAGATGCGACATTACAAGGAGCCAGATAGGGGGAGCAAGAGAGACCTTCCAGGGCCTAGAGAACCGCACCCCAGAGCTGGTGATGTAATGCCGGCCAACAGCCAATCCAGGAAAGGGGGAGTTCCTCTTAGGAAAAGCTGGGAAGTTGAAAAGGAGGAAGTAGGACAAGCAAAAGAGGCAGAGGCAGAAGCCGAAGAAGAAAAGGAGTCTTGGCAAAGAGACCAGAGAGGAAGGAGTTCCTGGCAAGAAGACACAGTGAGTCCGGTGCAGACAATGGACATGAAAATGGCGTAGTTGTTGGATATTTTGTGGGAGCCTACATCCACCACGAAGAGAAGAAGCTTGAGCTCCAGATTTCAAGAGAAAAAAATATATAAACCCCAGTTGGAATACAAAACCCGGAACGGATTATTTAAGGAAACCGGATTGAAGAAAAACCCGGAGTGGACCAACTTAAATCCGGAGTGGAGTGGAGAAAAATCCTGAAAAGGAGAAATCCTGTGCCCAACTGTCGGCGTGGAGAATCACGGAGTACGACAGCAACGAATACTGTTCCAGAGCTGATTTTACCCTACCATCAGGTAAAATGTAAATATACCTGAATAAGTGTAGGATGCCAGGGAGAGTATAGAAAACAAAAAAAAAGTCAGAGAAAGGAAAGGAAAAACTGTTAGAAGAGCCACACTTGGTTGTGGTTTTTTTTTTGTTGTGTTTCCTTGCTATAGATTCGCCATGGAACCCAAAGAATTGTGCGCATGGATGGCTCACCAGTTCGATAAGCAGGCAGAACTAGCGCTGCAAAATCAAGCACAAGCATTGAGAGCCATGCAGGACCAGCAGTCACCCATTCTGCAGACAATGGACAAGTGGCTAACCCAGCAGAAGGAAGAGATGGCGAAGGTGAAAGCTGAGCAGTTGCAAGCAACTGGACTGTATAATACGGAGCTTGGACAATGGTCATGCAGTGATCTAACGGTGGGAAAATTAAGCCCCAATGATAACCTTGATGATTTCTTGGATTCCTTTAGTAGGATAGCGAAGTCAGCTCGGTGGCCGACCGAACAATGGGCTGTCAGACTAGCCGCGTCCCTGACAGGGGAAGCTCTGGCCGCCTACCGGTCAATGCCTCCATCGTTAGCAGATAATTACGATGAAGTAGTGATGGCAATCAGAGATCGCCTAGGCCTTATCCCATTGACATATAAAAAAAATGTTTAGGGCCACTATCCTTAGCCCAAACGAAACACCAAAAGCTTTGGGGCATAGAATAAAAAGCCTGGCGTATAAATGGCTACAGCCGCAGAAAAAAAATATTGAAACTCTGATGGATGCCATAATATTAGAGCAATTCCTAGACGCAGTGCCGAGTAGGGTGCAGAATTTTTTAATCCTCCAAAATTGCTGTACCACTACCGAAGCAATAGCCCTGACGGAGAGATATCTAGAAGCAGAGTGACCCAGCCAAAGCTAGTGGTTCCCAAACCGAATATAGGGATGGAAGCTCGAAGGGTAGGTAGTCCTTCCAGACCTATGTATAGCCCTAGGAGTGGTAATGACCCTAAGGATATTGAAACTGTGAAAAGGTGTTTTTCCTGTGGTAAAAGAGGACATGTAAAAAAGGAATGTTATTCTCGCATTGCACTAGTGGGAGAAGTCCCAAAGACAATGAGAGAGGGCTTTGTATTGAAAGTGAAAATACATGGAGTTAACGCAAAGGCACTTCTGGATTCAGGAGCAGACCAATCCATGATCTCTAAACGGCTATGGTTTATGATCCGAAGCCAAGGATGGTCAGTCCCTGAATGTCCAGAAGCGCAAGTTAAAATAAAGTGTATTCACGGATCAGCTACGAGCTACCCCGTGTATAAACTTTGGGTAAAAGGATTAGGAATAAAAAAGGAAATGTTGGTGGCCGTGGTCCCAAGGCTGCCACAAGAGTTGATATTGGGTCGCGACTGGCCACAATTTCGAAGGAGTCTGAGAGAGGGTTTATCTCCTCAGAAAGTCCCAAATTCCACCTGTAGTGGGCATGAGTCTATGGGTAGCCCTGAGCCTACTGATTGCCTTGGCACGCAACGAAGCAGCCTAGCCGCAACCACTAACTCCATGGTCCCTAGTCCGCTCTGGGGAAAACCGAAGAGAGTCCTTGTAAAAGAGGCCCAAGAGTCACCTAAAACGTTCGTGTTGAAATTCTGTAAGACTGCGGAAAAGGCCCGTAGCCCTCAAAGAGCATCAACACAAGCCGCGGGCTATGATCTCCATAGTGTTGAAGACCAGATCATCCCGAAGCAGGGGCGGAAGTTAATCAGTACCGGAATACAGGTAGAGCTCCCTCCAGGATGTTATGGAAGGGTAGCATCACAATCAGGGCTGGCCACCAAACACAGCCTAGATGTAGCAGCGGGGGTAATTGATCCTGACTATAGGGGAATAATAAAAGTTCTCCTGTGTAATTTTTCAAAAGAAGATTTCAAGGTACAAGTTGGGGACAGAATAGCGCAATTGATTTGCGAGCGAGTGGGGTTCCCCAGCTTGGAAGAAGTCACCATGCTAACTCCCACTAGCCGGGGAGCAGACGGTTTCGGCTCTACAGGGAAGGCAGAGCTGGAAGGCCTCATGGCCATAGGAAGTGATTTTCCTGCAGAAGACCTGGGTCCCTATGTAGAAGACCACAAGGAGGACTCTGTGCCGAAGATCGGGGAGGAACTCTCCTTAAGCCAACAGGATGACTTAGCCCAATTGTTGGGAGATTACAAGGATGTATTAACCCCGATACCGGGAGAAACGTCATTGGTGGCTCACGAAATACTCACGCCCCCAGGCAAAATCATCCGGCAACGTCCCTACCGTCTGCCGGAGGCAAAAAGGCAGGAAATTATTAAGCAAGTAGAGGAAATGCTGAAAATGGATATTATCGAGGAATCGCATAGCCCGTGGTGTAGCCCGGTCATTCTGGTGCCTAAGCCAGATGGCTCGATGCGTTTCTGTATCGACTTCCGCCAATTAAATGCTGTGTCTACGTTTGATGCCTACCCCATGCCTCGTATAGAGGAGCTACTAGACCGGCTTGGGCAAGCAAAATTTTTGACAACGTTGGATATGACGAAAGGGTACTGGCAGGTCCCTTTGACACGGGATGCCAGACCCAAAACTGCCTTCAGTACGCCCTTGGGGCTATTCCAATTCCGCAGAATGCCCTTCGGTTTGCATGGGGCAGCGGCCACCTGTCAGCATTTGATGGATATCATCCTGAGGCCATACCAAACGTTCGCGACCGCTTACATGGATGATGTGGTGATCCACAGCGCCACCTGGACAGACCATCTCGGCCACGTGCGCACCATATTAGAAGCCATGAGAAGAGCGGGCCTCACATTGAATCCGAAAAAGTGTACTTTTGCGGCGAAAGAGGTCAAATATTTGGGTCACCTCGTGGGCTGTGGAACAGTGCAACCTCTGCGGGATAAGGTGGAAAGTGTGAGACAGTTTCCTGCTCCACAGAACAAAAAACAATTAAGAAGCTTCCTTGGCCTCATCGGGTATTACCGACGTTTTATACCGCATTTTGCGGAAGAAAGCAGTATCTTCACTGAAATGCTAAGGAAAAACGCCCCGAACCTGCTAATATGGTCGCCTGAAGCAGAGACAGCTTTCCAACGCCTAAAGGGAAGGCTATGTCAAGCCCCCATATTACGTGGAGTAGACTTCCAGCAATCCTTCCTGTTGCAAACAGATGCCTCCGAGATGGGCTTAGGTGCTGTTCTGTCCCAAATACATGAAGGAGCGGAACACCCCATTATGTTCCTTAGCCGGAAACTTTCAGTGGCTGAACAAAAATATGCTACAATAGAGCGAGAATGTCTCGCCATAAAATGGGCCATTGAGGCGTTACGATTTTATCTGACGGGGAGAAAATTTGTCCTCATAACAGATCACGCCCCGTTAAAATGGTTACATACTATGAAGAATGAAAATAACCGGTTAACCAGATGGTATATGGCTCTGCAGCTGTATGATTTTCGAGTGGAACATCGAGCGGGCAAACTACACTTCAACGCCGACGCCATGTCACGTATTCCGTGCTGTGTGAAGGGGGCTTCACCAGCCCGTCATATTTTAAGAGGGGGGATATGTGGTACTGCAGAGCCTATGCAAACAGAAAAAAAGGTTTTAAATCCAGAAAAAAGATTCCAATACCAGATGCGACATTACGAGGAGCCAGATAGGGGGAGCAAGAGAGACCTTCCAGGGCCTAGAGAACCGCACCCCAGAGCTGGTGATGTAATGCCGGCCAACAGCCAATCCAGGAAAGGGGGAGTTCCTCTTAGGAAAAGCTGGGAAGTTGAAAAGGAGGAAGTAGGACAAGCAAAAGAGGCAGAGGCAGAGGCAGAGGCAGAAGCCGAAGAAGAAAAGGAGTCTTGGCAAAGAGACCAGAGAGGAAGGAGTTTGTCAGACGGCTGCCTAGGGTGAGAACTTACACAATCTTGATGATGCATATATTCATATGATTCTTGCAAGGTATTGTGGGTAATGTAGTTCATTCACTCCCAAACACAGCTGAAGACAATAATTGAGTTGTGAAACCAGTGGTAAGGCCAATAAAATACTTCTTTTATTGATGGGGTTTATTTCACCCAGCACAAATATGCTTGGTAGCAATATAAATGAGGTTACTTGCTTGCAGTGTTTAAATGGATAACATAAAGTCACAAAGCAAATCAGAAAACAACCTTCAACTTGTCAGGCAATTAGCTAATGTTTTCTTAGCAAATAATTACCAAAGGAAAAAAGGCACAAAGAAATAAATAAACTTTGCTTGTTAGGTTAACTTCTGCTTATTTTCCACGCAGATCCCAGCAGTGATTCTCCCTTGCTCACACACACAATCAGGTGCAGCTTTAATTACTATCAATTGACCAGCTGAAACCCTTTAGCTGGCTGGCTGCTACTGTGTGAACCCAAATCCTGCTTTAAGAGCTGTTTGCAGTGGAAATAAAGAACAAAGTTTGGTTTCTTTGTGATGGCTGATGTGTTTGCTCACAGAAAGCTAGCAATAGCATTTAGATAGAGAACAGTCCATGTAATTAATAGTTTCATCTGCTGTATCTCCCCCTTCATCAATCAGCATAGGGTCACTATCATACATTGGCACAGACGAGTCTTTCATTAAGGCACTATCATGAGAATGCTTATTCCCTTGCTGCCATTCACTATTATAGATAGGGTCTGGATCAGTGTTCATACCTGAGCCTCTCCTGCTATCATAATTCCTCTCTGTATAGCCTGGCCAGTATGTAATCCAATTCTGATGTCCAGCCTTCCAATCTTGATCCCTGGACACTGGATCTTTCCTCACATACCTTCTGGCATAGGTCTGAAAGTCCTTTCCACGTGCAGTCTTCTCTCTTCCAGGTAGCCACTGGTGATTCCTATCTCTGCCATTCCATTCCTCTGGCTGACTCCAGTCCAATGGACTCTGCTGGCATTTGGAATACCTCCCAGTATAGGTACTGCCTTGGAATCTCCCAGACCTTCCAATGGCCTTTCTTCTCTTCCTTCCAGAGAGTTTCCTTCTCTCTCTATCCGCTTGGCTTGGCTTCTGCTTCTCGAGATGATGTTGGTGCTTGAACTTGAAGCTGTTGCTGTATCTTTTGCTGAAGCTGTTATCTGAAGAATAAGCTCTATTCTTATTCTGTCCTAATGTGTGCTCCTCCCTAACACAGCGCAGCTGTGTTGAATCAGGCCCTGCCCTTTGAGATGAGTGCTTAGGGATTACCTCATAGCTCTCTTGATTGCACACATGTTTTCTCACTTCAGCCCCTCTCATGGCTGCTGGAAACCTGGTGCATTCTGGGACTGGTAGTCTTTTATGTGAAAACTCTGTTTTCTTACTTCTACCAGAACTGACAGGTTGCTTGTTCAGAGTCACATCACCTTTTCTATAGCTCCTACCTGAGCTATGATAAGCTTCCTTATCACAAGTTCCTGGCAAGAAGACACAGTGAGTCCGGTGCAGCAGAATACCAGGAGTTCTTGGCAAAGAGACACTGGAAAGAAAGGTACCAGGAGAGAGACAAAGGTCAGAGTTTTATATGAGGAACCGGTACCAGCAGATGCAGGACACTGTGGAAGTTACCAGAGAGATGATGAAGTCATTGCCATAACAGGTAACACTCTTCATTCAAGGAGCAAAAGGTGTGGGTGTGAAAGAGTAGTAACCCCACCCAAAGGCCAGCTGAACAGTGGGAAGCCTACTACTCGAGTAAGGCTGAATTGCAGCAGGACTAGGGCTCAAGCCTCAGCTAACTGGGATAGGCCCAGAGAACAAGGTAAACCCCATTTTTATTCTAATAAGCGTTATAACTTGCTGACACAGGGAGCACAAGGAACAGAGGTGTGCACTCCTTACCAAGCTGTCTGTAAGACAAGACACAAGCTTTTATCAAAAGAAAGACTGTTTAATACAAGGCACCAAGACAAAGGAAGATACTTCCATAGCAAGCATTCACATGACCAAAGCCCAGACCTAGGCCCAGAACACTGGAGGCTAGTGCAAGCGGTATATGAGAAGCCTCAATGTATTCCACAAGAATATACTGATACAGAGTCACAGTTATCAGACCCACAGCCTATGCAGGTGGAATTCAATGAGGACCCTCCTGAGATAGCCATGGATTGCAGCTACTGTCAGGCAGGAAGCCTAGAGTCTCTGCCTGATGTGTAAAGCAGGGCTCAGTAGCAAAGCCTGTATGTTTTATTTGTATAAGGTCCTGTGAAGTAACAGTAGACAAAGCAATATCTGAATATGTTTTCTTTTCTACCTGAAGCAAGGTTTCTTTATGTTGATGTAGACTCCACTATTTGAACCATTGTACATTAGGGGAAATAAAAAGCCTTTCTTTCCCTACACTCGGACTTTGTGTTCACTTGAAGTTTTGGTACACGGTAGGTCCTGGGAACAGATACCCGGACCCCGCATACAAGGACCAAAGTCAAAATAGAAAAAAATAACTCATGTCCACCCGACCTGCCTTAACCACCTTTGACCACTAGGGCGGCGGTGCGACAATACCTAAAGTAAATGTATTATTGGGTGGGAGAAGAGAAGGCTGTTCCTTATTGCTTCTGTGAATAAATATGGGAAGTTATAGTTAGAGGAGGAGTAAGGGGTTGGGGCTAGGAAATGCCATACTGGGTCAGACTAAGGTCCATCATGCCCAAATCCTGTTTCCAACAGTGTCCATGCCAGACCACAAGCACCTGGCAGGTTTACAAAAAGGTACACAGATTCCACAATGCTTGTCCAATGGGTAAGCAGTGGATTTCCTGGGTCCTCTTTACTAATGGTTTATGGAACACAGAGAAGAATACAGGATAAAACTAAAAGAGACAAAAAGAGAAATATGGATAGCAAAATCCAAGGTAGAAGAAAAGATGGCTAAAGATGTGAAGTGTGGCGACATAACTTTTTCCAGGTTTTCGGGAGAAGAGGAAAATCAAAGGTGGAATTTCAGGACTCAAGAGAGCTGGGAATGGATTTGTGGAAAGTGATACTGAAAAAGTGAAAATGCTAAACAAATACTTCTGTTTTCACTAAAGAAAATGCTGGAGAAGGACCACCTGTGATTGACAAATGGGAAAGGAGTAGATACCACACCATCACACAGATGATGTGTTAGAACAGCTTGCAAAACTGAAAGTGAACAAGACCATGGGACCAGATGGGATACATCCCAGGATACAGAAAGAGCTCAGAGAGATTCTTGCAGGGCCGTTAAAGGATGTTTTTAATAGATCCTTGGAGACAGGAGATGTTCCACAGGACTGAAGAAGGGTTGATGTGGTACCTCTTCACAAAAGTGGTAGTAGGGAAGAAGTGACAAACTAAAGGCCAGTAAGTCTTACCTCGGTGGCGGGAAAAGTAATGGAGGTGCTTCTGAAAAAGCGAATAGTGAACTTTATTGAAACCAACAGGTTGCATGATCCGAGGCAGCATGGTTTTATCAAAGGACAATCTTGCCAAACAAATCTGATTGAGTTCTTTGACTGAGTGACCAGAGAACTAGATCAAGGGCATGCGATGGACGTGATCTACCTAGATTTCAGCAAAGTCTTTGATACCGTTCCTCATAGGAGGCTTATCAATAAACTAAAAAGCTTGGGGATAGGTCCCAAGGTGGTAAACTGGATTAGAAATTGGTTAACTGACAGACAACAGAAGGTGATGGTAAATGGAACTCACTTGGATGAAAGGAGGGTGATTAGCGGGGTGCCCCAGGGTTCGGTCCTGGGGTTGGTACTGTTCAATGTATTCGTGAGTGATATTGCTGAAGGACTGAATGGAAAAGTCTGTCTTTTTGCAGATGACATGAAAATTTGCAAGAGTGGACTCCCCTGAGGGAGTGCAAAGATCTACAACATGAGGAAAGATCTACAAAAGCTGGAAGGATGATCTAATGTTTGGCAGTTAAGATTTAATGTGAAGAAGTGCAGTGTCATGCACCTGGGAAGCAGAGATCCAAGGGAATTATATGCAATGGCCCAGTAGAAGGACCTCAGAGTGATGCTTTCTGAGGATCTCAAAGTGGCAAAATAATATGACAAGGTGGTGGCAAAAGCCAGAAGGATGCTGAGTTGCATACAGAGAGGAATTACCAGCAGAAAAGAAGAGGTACTAATGCCACTGTACAAGTCGCTGGTGAGGCCTCACTTGGAATGTTGTGTTCAGTTTTGGAGACCATATCTCGCAAAGGATATAAAGTGAAGAAGAAAGACATAAGGAAAATCAAGCCTTTGAATTAGGGTTCTGGCAAAGAACATTGTGTATATCATGGACTGTCTGAAGAACAAATCAGTTGGTGCAAGAGGAGATCAAACCTAAACTTTCTTGAGAATTTCAAAGGACAAAACTTTGACTTTCATACTTTGGACACACAATGCGAAGACAGACATCATGCTTGGCAAGGTTAAAGGTAAATGCTAAAGAGGAAGGCAAGCAATGCAACGGGTAAATACAATGACAAGAGGTAGAAAATACAAGAGTGTTTGTATTTTGTTGAGGAAGTTAATTGGTTATCTATTCAGGTGTGATGTATTTTTAAATTGATGGTTCTATATTTGAAACATAGTTTACAGAATTATGGGGTTCTTTTACTAAAGCCTGGGAAGGCTATGCATTTAATGTGCATTTGTAACCTCAGTGGTAACTGTCAGGGGCATTATCAGCATGTTCCCAGCAGTTAATCTGCAACAGCATTTGCTAACATGTGGCACAACACAGGTGCACTTAATGATACTCAGAGCGGGAGCTCTCAACCCAGTTGTCTGGACACATCTGGTCAGTCAGTTTTTTAGGATAACCATAATGAATATGCATGAGAGAGATTTGCATGCACTAACTCCATTGTATACAAATCTCTCTCATGCATATTCATTGACCTCCCATCCGATCTGAGAGAATGCTCTAATCAGTTAGACTTTAGAAAGACACTCAAAACCTTCCTTTTCCAAGAATACTTCAACACTGCCACAACTCATGATCTGCAATCAAGCATGACTTAAGTAACATAAGCTCACTAACCTACTATAAATGCCACAAACCCATAACCTACTCCTACAATATGCTTAGATTATGTTTCACTGATCCCCTTAATAACCAGGTATTCTTCCCCATCTGTACATAGTTATCATATTTATTGTACATAGTTATTGTGATTATTGTACTGATTGTATGCACTTGAATGTTCTTGTTCATTGTAAAACAGTTGCATCTTGCACTGTTACTTCTGTTTTATGTAAAGTGCCTTGGAGAGTAGAAAGGCGGTATACAAATAAATAAATAACTAAATGAATTAATTGTCATTATCCCGAAAACCTGACTGGCTAGGTGTGTCCTGAGGGCTGAGTTGAAAACCCTTGCAATAAAGGTGTTGTTGGGTGCACCTATGGTAATTGCCACATTGGTAGTGAGAACTTGCTAATTTTTATTTATATGCATTTATATACCACCTGGTGCAAGTACAATCTAGGAGGAGTACATTCACGTACAGTATATATTTCTTTTGTCCTTGAAGGGCTCACAATCTACATTTTGTACCTGAGGCAATGGAGGGTTAAGTGACTTGCCCAAGGCCACAAGGAGTGCTTGTGGGACTAGAAACCCCAGTCCCTTTGGCCTGAGGTGGCTGTCCTCTAGCGGGATTTGAACCCCCCAGCCTGTATTAACTACAAGGTGCTCTCCATGCCTTCACTCCACCCCTAACTTGCATACCTTCTGCATTAGCGCATAATTGCCAGTTAACATGCACCTCAACAGTCGGTAGCTGGTTTGCCCATGCATTAGCGTTCACTGTGGCCAGTTACAGCACTCTATAACGCGTATTAACTGGTTAGCAGTGCGTAGTAAAAAAGCCCCTATATTCTTAGGAGATCTTCATGATCATCACAGGGTAATTATTTAGAGGTTCCGGCATGGTCCAAAAACACTTGCTGAAGGAGGGTGGGTTTGTCATCAGGCGACAGCTAGCATGTTCCACAGTAGCACAAGCTAGCTGTCATGACTGTCGAATGCATAGTTGCAATTACTGCCACCCATAAAATATGCATGTAAGTCGCAACTCCATCAAAACTCTGCCCCAGTGCATATCTATTGTACAAGTATATGCTGGCTTGCGTTGCATATACTTTTAGACCTGACCTAATTTTGAGTGTCCATTTATACACATAAAACACTGTTTTATATTGTATTGTTGAGTTTGAAGAAGCCCAATAAAGATATATATATAGACATATATATAAAGAAAAGAAAATTATTTGTAAAGTTATCCTAAAGAAGGTTTGTTATCAGGAGTGTCTTTAGAAAGTATTTGTGGGAGCTAGTTGGTATTTATACTAGGTTCCAAACGTATGATTATATTTATACGTTGATGAGAGGCCATAGATAGGATTTTGGACAGTACTGGGGGGCAGGCCCAGATTTAGGCATAGACAACAGAGGCAACTGCTTCTGGTGCCAAATTTTGATAGGCACCAGAATGTTGCTTCTGTGCTCCATATGGGCCAGCTATATTATCCTTGAAGTGAAACAAGTGCGGGGGGCCTATTTGCCTTCATGCTCTGACAAGCCGTGTGACGCCACGGGTCTTGCATAGGTCTCCAAGGTAATGCGAAACCTGTGGAAGGGAGGAGGTATGACATTGCAGGGCCTGTCAGAGTGTGAAGATAAGCAGGTCCCATATTCATTTCACTTCAAGGATGTCATAGCCAGCATGGGAAGGGATAGGAAGGTGAAGGGAAGACTGAGAGGAGAATCCAGGCAGTAGCAATCGGGGGAGGGGGAATTGAGCAGTGGCAATGAAGGAGGAGTTGGAGGGGAGCAGTGGCAAAGGGGGGGGGGGATGCCTCCCCCTGTTGCCTATTGGCACCTACAGAGTAAATCCCAGCCTTCCTGGGGAGTTGAATGATATGTTACATATGGGTACCAATGACATAGGAATATATTTAAGGGAGGTTTGGAAGTCAAATTTAGGATTTTGGATAGAAAACTGAAATACAGAACCTCCAGATTAGCATTCTCAGAAATGTTGCCTGTTCCATGCACCATGCCCCAGGGACAGTCAGAGGTTCTGGAGTCTCAATGTAGATGAGACAGTGGTGCAGCAAAACGTATTTTAGATTTATTAGGAACTGGGCAATGTTTTGTGAAAAGATGAACTTATTCTGAAAGAATGTGCTCCATCTTATCAAGCGCAGAACCCAACTGCTGGCACTAATGCTTAAAAAAAAAGAGAGAGAGAGAGAGAGCATCTTTCAATCTGAAACATGGGGGAAAGCCAACAGTCCCTCAGAAGCACATGGTTTGGAGCGCGGAATCTTCAAAGATACTAACAAAACAAGGAAGTTAGTAGAAGTGTGCACAGCCAAAGAAACTTCAGTTGATTGGATGTAAAAATCAATGAAGATGTAAAAATCAATTGATTGGAGAGACTGTTTATGATGTGTTGGGTGGGTGGTTTCTTGGTTAGCATGTTGATTATGGTTATTATGCTGGTAGTAATCTAGGTGCCCATGGGAGATGCATATGAGCATGAGATGAAGTCTACAGGGTGGCCCAAAAAAAAAGTGAGAACATCTCGTAGCATATAAGTTATTTAAAAATTCAAAAAGACAGATGTAAACGATTGACAAATTAAAAAAACAAAGATGGCGACCAGAAATTGTCGAAATAAAGATGTTATATAGCTTAAAAAGGTAAATAAGTAAACTATGAAGCTTTTAATTTACGAGATGTTCTCATTTTTTTGGGCCACCCTGTATATCTGTGATATATGTGAACACTGGTGATGTGTGGATGATATGGAGGATGATTATGGTTTTGTTTTTGAGATGGGTAGGGTTCAATGAGTTAGCCTTGTTTAATTTCCCAAGTGGGAGATATGCATAAACATTGAATTGTAATGGCTATGCTTGGCCCTTTAAATTCACAGTGATTGGGACTTGGATAGGTGTATATATACAGCACGTGTGTGGTGTTTTTTTCTATCCCTGCAGGAGCAGTTGAAGTGAAAGAAAGAGCTGTACACTACAGCACTCTAAGAATGCAGGTATGGCATTTTTGATATAAGGTGGTTTCATTGTAAATCGCTAGCTTTAGAATGTGGCGGAGTGTGCTGCAGTTGTTGGTTGGGAGATAAGATGAAGTAAACTATCTGAATGTGTATTGTAGTGGGTTTCTGCTTTTGTTCTGATTGCTCTTGCTGCAGTTGAGGGTTAGGAAGGAAACGTGAAAGTTCGAAGAGTTGGGACTTTGTGTTAATAAATGAATAATGAGATTTTCAGATTTGAACTCTGCTCTGGTTAAAGATAATGTGGCTCTATAATATAAGTTAGAGGTTTTGGAGAATTCTGCTCAAGCAACAAACTTGAGGGTCCTGAATTTCCCCAAGTCTAGGGGGGTTTCGGCCCATGATATGTTCAAGCAATATTTGGTGGAAGTTTTAAGAGTTATGCAAGAACGTATACCACCCCTAACTAAAGTTTATTATCTCCCAACGGGGAAGAAGAAGCTGGATGCTTTGGAAGGGGATTCTAATTTAGATGTTTTAAATATGTCTGAGTTACTGGATGTTTCTGGTTTTGAGGTTTATAACCTTCTACTTTGTTAGTTATCTTTCTTGTGCTTTGGTCTCAGATAAAGAATGGCTACTCAAAATGTTATTTAAAAAGAGACTGGAAACGTTATGTGATTATACAATCTCCATGTTTCCTAATATAGCTAAAGAAACACAGAGGAGGAAGAAGCAATTTCTCCTTCACAGATCTGGTTTTGCAACTTGGGGGTTCTTTTTATTTAAGATTTCCTTGTAAATGCTTAGTGATCTATAAGTCCATCATATATCTCTTTTTCCAGCCTGATGAATTGGGTACTTTTATAAATGCCCAGTTGTCAGCTTTATCTCTTTCTGAGCCACATAATGCTACTTAAAAATGTCTCAAATATTAGTTAATGTCTGGGGTTCCTCAGCGGCTCTCTTAATTTCTTAAGTGTGGTATTATTTCCTTTGAGTTGCTTGAGGGTTTGCTCCTACCTACCCCTCCTAATTTTGTTGTGGACTACAAGAGATTTGTGGGTCATTTTTCTTTTCTATATTTCTGAAATGTTTACCCATTATATTTCTTTTCTGTATGGAACATTTCTCTTGATGGTTTGTTTAAAATTCAATAAATAAAATAAATGAGTAATGGGTGTCTCTTACCCCTCACAGCAGTCTTTATGGAATTGAAGACTATGCCCCCTGAAGAAGCAGAGGCGAAACGCCAAAATAGGCGTCACCTAAGGCTGTTGGGGAAGTTGATATTGATATATTGAGATGTGTTGCTTCTGAGTTCATGATTCTGAGAAGCGTTGCTACATTGGTTGTTTCATCCTGACTAATGTTCTCAGTTGGTTGAATATGGTTGAATAAGTTTGCTTTCTGCTCTGTGGGAGGAGAGGCGCTGTTAAGAAATTATATAGAATTATATACACGCAGCATATTGACGACTGATATGTAATCCTGTATATATATATATATTATATCCCCCTCCCACGCACCTTTTAATCTAATGTATATTTAAAGTTGTGAAAAGTATCTAATCTCTAATCCGTGTGCTATGTAATCATTGCTCTAATCAAAATTGTATTCTTAAAAATTCATTGTATTGTACGATACATGATGATTCTGTAAAGAAAACCGCAGCTGATCGTAGGAAGCAGCGGTATATAAGTGTTTGCTAAATAAATAAAATAAATAAATAAATAGAAGAATGAAATTGATCTATATTTAAAATAAAAAAGAAGGAAAAAGAATAAAAAAGTGATTTAAATTTATAATTGAAGGAGTTTTTCGGGATCGCTGATGTGCTAAGGGTATGCCATAGCCCGAGTATTTTGGTACCTTGTGCTTTGGATAATTACCCTGTGGTATTCTGAAATCCTTTTCTCTTTTCTCTTTTTTATTTAATATTAAATAATATTATTTTTCACATATGATATAAACCCTGTGGAAGTGTATGGAATGGAGTTTTTTTGTGGATGTAAAAATCTACTGTTTAGCTTTGAATGGCCTGCTCTTGCCACCACCAAGAGGCTGCTGCCTTAGGAGCTGCCTAGTTTGCCTGATGGTGGGCCAGCCCTGACTATAATATATAGCACTGAACCAAGAGGTAGATAGAACAGGCCTCCCAGAGTCCCGGTTGAAGGAAGATAACCAATGGAACATTGTAACACCAGGGGACAAATTATATATCTCAATGATAGGGTAGAAGGGTGGCACTATGGAGATAATCTTATAAAGGACATTTCATACCTAAAAGGCCTCTTATGAAATTTCCCCATGGTTATGCACATAGGGATAGTTACTGTGACAAAAAAGTGTGTCCCTATATGCAACCTGCATGCAGGCTTTTTTGAGGGCATAGGTGGAGTGCAGAAAGTGGCACAAAGTATGCTCATAAGTTATAAAATATTCAGCTTTGGACATACTTCAGCAGTGTATATTAATTTAATTTACACCTCCTTCTGAGCAGGTATAAATATGCACAACTGCATTCTAGCCATGATTGTGCTAGTTTTGTGAGGCTATTTTATAAAGATACATAGGTGCCTATGTGTCTTTAAAAATAATCATAAAAAGGCACTATTTAGTTTCCCAATCTAGGTGATCTCTTCCAAAATTACTCTCCAGATGTTAGAGGTCATTGAGTCAAACGGGGCACAAATTCTTCAGGACTTAGACTATAGCAGAATTAGAAAAGGTACAGAGAAGAGTGACAAAAATGGTAAAGGGGATGGAAGGATATCCCTATGAGGAAAGGCTTAAAAGGTTAGGGCTCTTCAACTTGGAAAAGAGACGGCTGAAGGGACATATGATAGCGGTCTATAAAATAATGAATGGAATGGAATGGGTAAATGTAGATCGGTTGCATACTCTTTCAAAAAGTAGAAATAGAGGACACGCAATGAAGCTACAATGTAGCACATTTAAGACTAATCGGAGAAAATATTTTTTCACTCAACGCTAATCAAACTTTGGAATTTGTTACCAAAGGATGTAGTAAAAGCTGTTAGTGTAGCTGGATTTAAAAGAGGTTTGGACAAGTTTCTGGAGGAAGTCTATAAATCATTATTAAAGAGGATCCAAGAAATCCATTCTTACTCATTGGACAAGCATTGTGGAACCTGTGTGTCTTTTTGGAAACCTGCCAAGTACTTGTGACCTAGATTGGCCACTGTTGGAAACAGGATACTGGGCTTGAAGGACCTTGGTCTGACTTAGTATGGCAAATCTTATGTTATGTTCTTAAACAAAATGCCTTGTAGAACCTTTATAGATAGAAATTCTGGGAAGGTGTTTGCTGGGCAGCCGTTCAGAGTGGAGGACATAGGTGGCTCACCAAACAACCCTAATGTCATCGGGGGGCCTGGATAAGAGCAGCTGGAGCTGAGGAACCCACCGTGAGGTGCTTGCTGGGCAGCCATGCAGAGTGGAGGACACAGGTGGTTCACTGGATGTCCCTGACATCATCGGGGGCCTGGATAAGAGTGGTTGCCCCTTATACATGCAGCCATGGCGTGATCTAAGGGGCATAATACAAAGAGGCATTTCAGGCCCCTTGGGAACCCCTATGGAACATCGAGGGAGCATTGTCAGCCTGTTGGTCAGCCCCTTGAAGGACTAGAAAAGGGGACTGCTACTTCTGGAGAGAGATTTGCAATTGTGAGTATATACCTCTGGGAATTTTTCTGAAGGGACTTCTTTGGATTAAAGCTGATTAATCTGTGAACCCAGTGTATTTGTAAAATCAGTCAGGGCCTAGTAGCAGCAGTTTAAGTTTAAATTTAAAACACAGAAGAGAGCTTTCTAGTTAGATTTCAAACCCAGCAAAGAGCTTGTAGTTTAAATGTAATACTCACTCAGGGCCTAGTAGCAGCAAAGTGCTTTTAGTTTAAATTTAAAACACATAAGAGAGCTTTCTGGTTAGATTTCAAACCCAGCAGAGAGCTTGTAGTTTAAATTTCATAATAAGTCTGAGCCTAGCAGCAGCAAAGAGCTTTAATTTAAATCAAATCAGAATATAACTTAGCATAAAAGGAAAAACAGGGTCAGTATTCTTTGAGCAACAAATAAAGTCTTCTAGAAACCTTTTCAAAGAGGCCTTCTACCAAGGAGGCAAGAGACCTGTGAAACGTTTTCAATAGGTGTTAAAGCCAGGTGGCAGGTCAAAAGGCCATTTTGAAAGACTCCTTCTATCCAAACAAGGACTGTTAATCACCCAGGAAGTTGGTCACAGCTTACCTCAGAAGCACAGGACAGGGTACTGTGTAGCAACCCTCTTTTAATAAGCCTTATTTCCCTCCCTCCCCAACACCCACCCAACCCTGGGATAATCATAGCTTTATAGGTACTTACACATCATAAAGGAAAAGAGGTGCTCTCAGGTGCAGCTCGTTATCCAAATCAGTCATACACTAAGGACCTGAGATTAATTAAGCTTCAGGTGAACAAGGTATATTAAATGTATTAGGTACAATTTTATTAGTATAGGTATCCACAGCAACCCTTAATAAGTAAAGAACTTAAAGATCTAAACACAAGCTTAAAACTAAGATGTAGACAGCAGTCCAGCAGCAAGATGGCGGCTTTCCAGTCTTTTGCATTGAGTGTCACATGTATGATTTTCTCCCAGTTGGTGAGTGGTCTTAGGTGTGCACTAGGTGTAAGGAGCTCTTTGCTCTCAGGGAACGAGTCCGTTCTCTAGAGGCTAGAGTAGCAGACTTGGCAGACATTAGAAAGACAGAGAGGTACATAGACGAGACCTACAGGGATATAGTCCTGAAGTCCCACCTCCAGTCTGGCAGCATCCCTGTTGCCATGGAGGAGAGAGGTCACATGACAAAAAAGAGTAAAGTAGCCCAAATGCCCTCAAGTATGAAGCATACAGAGCTTAAAGATTCCAAATTACCCATGCCTACCAATAGCCAAATTAATATGAATAAAATACAGTCTCTAAAATGCTTATATGCAAATGCTAGAAGTCTAAAAAATAAGATGTGAGAGTTAGAATATATAGCATTAAATGAGGTTAGATATGATTGGAATCTCAGAGACATGGTGGAAGGAGGACAACCAGTGGGACACTGTAATACCTGGGTACAAACTATATCGTAATGATAGAACTGATCAAATTTGTGGAGGGGTTGTGCTCTATGTTAGTGAGGGCATTGAGTCAGAAAGGATTAAAGATTTCAGGAAAGAAAATTTGCTGTAGAATCTCTATGGACTGAAATTCCATGTAAAAAGGGGAAGGCGATGGCAGTGGGGGTGTACTATTGACAGCCTGGCCAGAATGAACAAATGGATGAAGAAATGCTCAAAGAAATCAAGGAAGCTAACAAAAGTTACAGCACAGCAATAATAATGGGTGATTTCAATTACCCCGGTATCGACTGGGTCAGTGTCACGGCAGGACATGCTAGGGAGATAAAGTTCCTAGATAAAATAAATGACTGCTTCTTGGAGCAGCTGGTTCATGAACTGACCAGAGGGGAAGCCATATTGGACCTTGTCCTTAGTGGAACACCAGATATGGTTCAAGAGATAAGGGTGCTGGGGCCACTTGGTAATAGTGATCATAGCATGATCGCGTTTGATTTAATTAGTGGAGGAGGGATGGTAAGGAAATCCACAGTACTACCTTTTAATTTTCAAAAGGGAGACTATGATAAAATGAGGAAAATAGTTAAGAAAATCTAAAAGGAGCAGTTGCAAAGGTTAAAGACTTACATCAAGCTTGGGTGTTGTTGAAAAACACTATCTTGGAACCCCAGACCAGCTGTATTCCACGCTTTACGAAAAGTGGAAGGAAGTCCAAAAAACTGCCAGCATGGTTTAAAGGTGAGGTCAGAGAGGATGTGGTTGCCAAAAAAGCATCTTTCAGGAAATGGAAAAAAAAGCCAAACAACGAAAACTGGAAACAGCACAAGCACTGGCAAGTTAAATGCAAGGCATTGATAAGGCAGGCAAAGGGAGAATTTGAGAAGAAGCTTGCTGCGGAAGCAAAAATGTGTAATAAAGAGTTTTTCAAGTACATTTGTAGCAAAAAAAACTGTGAGAGAGTCAGTTGATAAATTGGAGACTGGGCATCAAAATGGCAGATGAAATTTAATGTGGACAAGTGCAAGGTTATGCACCTAGGGAAGAACAACCTAAACTATGGTTACACGATGCAAGGTTCCACATTAGGAACCACCACCCAGGAAAAAGATTTAGGCGTCATTGTGGATACCATGTTAAAACCCTCGGCCCAGTGTGCAGCGGCGGCCAAGAGAGCAAATAGAATGCTAGGTATGATAAGGAAAGGAATGGAAAATAAAACAAAGATATTATAATGCCTCTATATCGTTCCATGGTGAGACCGCACCTTGAATATTGTGTGCAATTCTGGTCTCCGTATCTTAAAAAGGATATAGCGATTTTAGAAAAGGTACAGAGAAGAGCCACCAAAATGGTAAAGGGGATGGAAGGATACTCCTATGAAGAAAGGCTAAAAAGGTTAGGGCTCTTTAACCTGGAAAAGAGACGGCTGAGGGGAGATATGATAGAAGTCTATAAATTAATGAACGGAGTGGAACGGGTAAACGTAGATCGATTGTTTACCTTATCAGAATATAGAAAGACTAGGGGACATGCAATGAAGCTACAGGGTAAACTATTTAAGACTAATAAAAGAAAATATTTTTTCACTCAACGTATAATCAAACTCTGGAATTTGTTACCGGAGGATGTAGTAAAGGCTGTTAGTGTAGCTGGGTTTAAAAAAGGTTTGGACAAGTTCCTGGAGGAAAGGTCCATAAACCATTATTAAGAAGTGACCGAAGATATCAATGCTTGATCCAGTACAAGCATTGTGGAACTTGTGTCTCTTGGGGAAACTGCTAGGTACATATGACCTAGATTGGCCACTGTTGGAAACAGAATACTGGGCTTGATGGACCTTGGTCTGACCCAGTATGGCATATCTTATGTTCTTATGTTCTTAGTTGGTCCATTAGATGATAGAGGTGTTAAAGGGGCAATAAGAGGTGACAAGGCGATAGCGGAGAGACTGAATGAATTCTTTGCTTCGGTCTTTACTGAGGAAGATGTAGGGATGTTACCCATGACTGAAGTGGCATTTAAAGGTGCGGAAGAATTGAAGGAAATATCGATACATCGGGAAGATGTATTACAACTATTTGATAAACTGAAGAGTAGCAAATCACCTGGACCGGATGATATACATCCAAGGGTGTTGAAAGAACTGAAATATGAGATTGCAGACCTGCTATTAGTATTCTGTGAACTATCATTAAAATCATCTGTAATACCTGAAAATTGAAGGATGGTGAACGTAACACCAATTTTTAAAAAGGGTTCCAGGGGTGATCTAGGAAACTACAGACTGGTTAGCCTGACGTCAGTACCGGGAAAAATGGTAGAAACCATCATAAAGAACAAAATTGCTGAACATGTAGATTGTCATGACTTAATGGGAGACAGCCAACATGGCTTTAGACAAGGAAGATCTTGTCTTACTAATCTGTTATGCTTTTTTGAAGATGTGAATAAAGAGGTATGCAAAGGTGAGTCGGTTGATAGTGTATTTGGACTTTCAGAAAGCCTTTGACAAGGTCCCTCATCAGAGACTTTTGGCAAAACTAAAGAGTCATGGGATAGGAGGCAGTGTACTATTGTGGATCAGGAACTGGTTAAAAGATAGAAAGCAGAGGGTAGGGCTAAATGGCCAATTTTCCCGATGGAGAAAGGTGAATAGTGGTGTACCCCAGGGATCTGTGCTGGGTCCGCTGCTTTTTGACATATTCATAAATGACCTGGAAAAGGGAATAACGAGTGAGGTTATCAAATTTTCAGATGACACAAAACTATTTAAAGTTGTTAAAACCCAAGAGGATTGTGGAACATTGCAAGAAGATCTTGATAAATTGGAAGACTGGGCATCCAAATGGCAGATGAAATTTAATGTGGACAAGTGTGAAGTTATGTACCTAGGGAAGAACAACCCAAACTATGGTTACACGATGCAAGGTTCCACATTGGGAACCACCACCCAGGAAAAAGATTTAGGCATCATTGTGGATAACATGTTAAAACCCTCCGCCCAGTGTGCAACAGTGGCCAAGAGTGCAAATAGAATGCTAAGTATCATAAGGAAAGGAATGGAAAATAAAATAAAGGATATAATAATGCCTCTATATCATTCCATGGTGAGAACGCACCTTGAATACTGCGTGCAATTCTGGTCGCCGTATCTTAAAAGGGATATAGCATTATTAGAAAAGGTTCAGAGAAGAGCCACCAAAAATGGTAAAGGGGATGGAAGGATACCCCTATGAAGAAAGCTAAAAAGGTTAGGGCTCTTTAACCTGGAAAAGAGACAGCTGATGATATAAGTCTATAAATTAATGAACGGAGTGGAACGGGTAAACGTAGATCGATTGTTTTAATTATCAGAATAAAAAAGACTAGGGGACATGCAATGAAGATACAGTGTAAACTATTTAAGAGTAATAAGAGAAAATATTTTTTCACTCAACGTGTAAACTCTGGAATTTGTTACCGGAGGATGTAGTAAAGGCTGTTAGTGTAGTTGGGTTTAAAAAAGGTTTGGAGAAGTTCCTGAAGGAAAGGTCCATATACCATTATTAAAAACGACCCAGGATATCAATGCTTGACCCAATACAAGCATTGTGGAACCTGTGTCTTTTGGGGAAACTGCTAGGTAGGTATGACCTAGATTGGCCACTATTGGAAACAGGATACTGGGATTGATGGACCTTGGTCTGACCCAGTATGGCATATCTTATGTTCTTATGTTGGTGACTTCTGAGGCGATTAATGGCCCGATAGACAGACATTTTCAGGCTAATGAGGGAGGGGTAAGTTCCATCAGGTACTGATTTCCTTGCTCTACAAGAACCGGGGGCCTCATTAAGCTCTCCAGAGTGTTCTCTAACTCCTCTCCTGCCTAGTATGATTCCATTTGATTCTGATAACACTGGAGGGCTGTACAGCAGAGTACTCCTTTGTTGCCTTAGACTTATAAAGCTATATCTTGGTCCCCATCTCTATTTGATTCCACGGAGATTCCTGATTCTCAGGTGTCTCTTGTTTGCATATGGAGAGTGGTGACCCGTACAGAGCAAACTTTGGTCTCCACTGTTGCATAGCTCTGTGCGTTCTTGCAAGAGACCGTTGTGGGGCTTGACAAGATCAAGAATTGTTTGGATAATCAAGTTCTTAAATATCAACAACAAATATCTTCCTTGCAGGCAATTAGTGCTTCCACAGTTAAAGATAGTCTGGTTATACATCATAAATTAGAGATATTGGAAAATTCCCTTAGATCTAGGAATGTTTGCTTTTTGAATTTCCCCTTTTCTCAGTTATTGCCCCCAGAGATATTGCTAAGGAAGTACCTCAAAGAGGCTTTGGCTTTGTCTAATGCTGACTCAATGAGGTTTTCTAAACTGTTTTATTTACCTTTGGGGAGAGTGTCCCGAGAATCCTCTGACAGATACATTTTGCAGCCTCTGTTGGTTAATTTGATACAATTTCTCAAGGACTCCCAGGACACTATCTCTACTAGATCCACTTTAGTGGTTACCTTTATGTCTGAGCAAGATAAGATTGTTTTTCAAAGTTATTTTAAAAATAAGGCTTATGTTTTTTGTGGGGCTAGAATTCAATTATTCACTGACATCTCCAGGGCCATGCAACTTCGGAGAAGGGCCTTTTTGGCCTTTAAGCTGAGGGTGCTGGCTCTTGGGGCATCCTTGTTTGTTTGCTGCCCCTGAAAGTGCTTGGTCACTTTCCAGCGTTCTCGGTTTTTCTTTACTGACTCCTTAGAGCTGTAAGCCTTTTTGGTGGAACGGGAAAAATAAGTGACGAGATGAGGTAAACAGGTGGGATTTAGATTGGCTGCAATTCATAAGGAGTATTTTCTTTGAATATTTTATTTTCTGATGATTTCTCCCTGTGATGTGGACTAACTGATTTGGTGGTTTCTTTGTTATATGCATTTTCTTGATTATTTTCTATCATGTGACTTGTATGCTTGCTTTCTAAGTATTGGGAATGGAAAATGAAAAAAAAAATCTATGTGGGAGGGGGAAGAGAATAGGAGCGGTGGGTATACTACTCCCTGTCTTGCCCAAATGAAAAGGCAGACTATTACATGCTAGCAGAAGTTGGGGAAGCTACCAAATTTGGCAGCACCATGCTAATGGGTGATTTCAGTTACTCTAATATTAATTGGATAAATGCCATAGAGAAAGCTAGGGAGATAAGGTTTCTAGTTTAAATAAATGACTGCTTCATGAAGTAGCCAGTTGAAGAACCAACTACTTTAGACCTTGTTCTTGGCGGAATACAAGAATTTGTGTGAGAAGTAATGGTGTTGGTGCTACTAGGCAAAAGTGAAATACAATCAAATTTGACTTAAGAACTAGTGGAATGTCACTAAGGAAAACTATTGTGTTGTCTCCCTTTTGAAAGTTAAATGCTAATGATAAAATTGATGAAAATGGTTAGAAATTTTTTTAAAAAGGAGCAGGTTCAAAGGTTAAGAGATTGCGCCTGGAGTGGACATTGTTTAAATATACTCTCTTGGAAACCCAGACTCAATGCATTCCATACACTGAAAAAGGTGGAAAGAAAGCCAAACATCAGCTGGCATGGTTAAAAAGTGAGGTGAAAGAGGATCTTATAGCCAAAAGAACATCTTTCAACAAATGGATTCAAATGTAGAAAACAGGATAAAACATAAGCACTGGAATGAAAGATGCAAAGCATTAATAGGGAAGGCGAAAAGAGAATCTTAAAAGATGCTGTAGAGGCAAAATGTAAACATCTTTCAGCTACGTTCAAAGCAAAAAGCATGCAAGGGAGTCTGCTGGACCATAACCGGGTAGCCAGACCCGGCGCTCACCCTTTAATTATACCTTGCTTCCCCCCCCCACCCACAGACCCCTACCCCCTTCTTTCAACCAATTTTCTCTTTTTCCTTTCCAACAAATTACTCCGATAGCCAAGTATGGTAACAACTGGTCGCAGCTTTATTTCACATAACAACAAAACCATAACAGGAACAATGATCCCAAACCCCCCCCCCCCCCCAGCGGAGCGATGCATCACCAGCCATGCTACTAGCAAAGCGACCTCGCCTCCGCTGTATCCATGGTCACACCACCGGCAACATTCCGACCACCCCTATCCGACTTCGCCATATTACTAGCAAAAGTCTTCCAGGGGTAGTCTGGGTAGAGGGCACCCCACCCCCGTCCTGAGTCGCCTAAGGCTCCGGACCCCGGAAACCTCCGGGATCCCGCCACGGCACAGAAAACCTTAGCTGTGCCGCCCCCCCAATTACCCCAAGCTGTGACCAGTGCGGCCACCCTGAACAACTCTCTCCAACACCTCCTGCCAGTCGTTCAAAAGCAAGTCCATCCCCTCTGGCGAGAGATGAACACCATCCGCCCTATACAACCCTGTACAGGCTACATCAACCCACACATGCTGCACCTGGTACCCCCCTCTTCCGCAGACCCATCTCCCAATCTGCCGATTTATCTTGGTCAGCCCACGGGACCATCTCCGCTGGCCCCATGACGCCGGTCGCGGGATAATGTCCGACCAAATCAAGATGACTCTGTCCAGCAAACGAAGCAAAGTTGTAAAGTCCTTCTTTGCCGCCCGTATAAGCTGCTTGCAAGACCACTCCGACAAATCGTTGCCTCCAAGATGCACCAGCACGACCGCTGGCCGTCCTCGAACCCGCAGATGATGACGAAGCAAGGGCAGCAGTTGAGTCCACCTCAGCCCCCGCTCACCCAGCCATGAGATCGCCACCTCAGTCGGGTCGAGCCCAAGATTTTTCCCGATAGGCCGCACTGCCGCTCTCTGACCAGCCCAAAAGACAAAGGAGTGTCCCAGCATCCAGCAGCCCCTCTCCATCAGCCCCACACCTGCAACAGAAAATAACAGCAATAATAACCCCCCCTCAACCCTAAAGGGCTTCTCAGAGCCGCACATAACTGTGAAATGCCTTAGATCGCCATCGGCCAATACTCTGGATCTGATCCCCCGACATACCCGCCGCAGCCGCACTGGTGGCGGCCCCGATACGAAAAGAGTGCGCCGAAAACAACTCTGGATCTTCGCCGATCCCGCGCAGAGCCAGTCGTAAAACCGCCGTCACCTGATACCTGTTCACGTATGAAGAGTTCTCATGGACGAACAGCGCTTCGCCACCACCCGGGCGTACACCCAAGTAGTCTTCGAGGGCCACTACCGGGCAAGTTAGCCCCCCTATACTCCCTAGCACCACCCACAAACCTTTACCCTTTTGGTCAGTTTTGGACTTGGCTAAAAGTACACGAATGCTTCCCGGCTCCCTCCACACGTGCTGCAACCGCAAACAATTACCCAAACCCACCTTCACCGAATCCGCCGCCAACTCACCGACCCGAAAGGCCCCAAAAAGCGCTAAACAAAACACCGCTCGAAATAGAACCACCTCATAAGGCGATGCCGCCACCCCTGACAACGCGTGACACAAGCGCTGCAACAAGTCATGGGTAATCGGAAGCCGCCGATCACGCCACAGCGGCAGCACCCGCTCCCACCCTTGCATTAAACGCCGAGCCAGGCGCCCCCGCCCTACGCCCGGCCAACTCACCGCCCGGGCAAAAAATTCAAACCCCGCTAGATGTTCCCGCACCGCCGATCTCGGCAACCCCTTCTCCTTTGCCCACCCAACATAGCTCCCCAGCATATACTCGGACACCTCACTTCCCACACACCCCTCACCATGCAGATACTTCCACACTCGTGCGCACCCCAGTTGATAAGAATCCCACGTGCGCTCAGCTACTGAATTCCTTAATAGGTTCTTCATCTCGGTAGGCCACAGCTCCACAAGTTCCAAGGGACCCCGAATCCTTCCTCGTCCGCCTCCGGCGCCAACTGCCGAAACCGCTCCCACTGCAAACGAGAAAGAGCATCAGCGATGGCATTAGTATGACCAGGAATATGGCGGGCCTTCAAGTCCACGTTCAAACGCAAACAGGCTAGAATGACTTGGCGCATTAAGGCCGCGACCGTACAGCAGCGTGGAGTATAACGATTCACGACGGCCACCACCGCCTCGTTATCACACCACCACACCACCCTACAGTTGGCCAATCTCTCTGGCCATAACGCAAGCGCCACTAAGATGGGAAACAATTCTAGAAAGGTAATAGTCTTCAAAAGCCCTTCAGCCTCCCATTCCGGTGGCCACCGTTCAGCACACCAAGCGCCACTGAAATATATACCCAGACCAACTCCACCCGCCGCATCAGAATACAGCTGCAAATCGTCACTGGAGATCTCCGCTTCCCGCAACACCAAAGTGCCATTAAAGTCCTTCAAAAAGAGCTCCCAAATCCTCAAATCCTCTTGCATAACTTTTGACACTCGGATACGATGGTGAGGCTTCCGGACCCCCGCTGTCGCCGCCGCCAAGCACCGAAGGAAGACCCTCCCCATGGGAATGACCTTACAAGCAAAGTTAAGAGATCCTATTAAGGCCTGCAGCTCCCGCAGATTCAACTTAGACGAGGCCAAGGCATTAGCCACCAGCACCTTCAATTTTCCGACCTTCTCTGAGGGCAATCGGGCCTCCAAACTTTGCGAATCCAATTCCACTCCTAAAAAGGTCAACCTTGTCGTCGGGCCCACCGTTTTACTCTCAGCCAACGGCACCCCCAATTCGCAAGCCAGACTACCAAAACCAACTAACAGCTCGCTACACCCTACGGACTCTGCTTCACCCACAAAGAAAAAATCATCCAAATAGTGGACAACCTCTCCCCTACCAACTCTCCGCACCAAACTCCAGTGCAAGAACGAGCTGAACTTTTCAAAGTAAGCGCAAGATACCGCACACCCCATGGGCATACACTTATCAAAATAAAACGCCCCCTCGAACTGAAAACCCAACAACCTGAAGGAAGACGGATGAACCGGCAGCAAACGAAATGCTGACTCGATATCAACCTTCGCCATCAGTGCCCCCGCCCCGCTCTCCTGACTAACTCCGCAGCCTTGTCAAAAGACTGATAACGTACCGTGCACAAATCCCGCGGAATCAGATCATTCCCGGAGGATCCAGCCGGAGAAGATAAATTGTGAATTAGACGAAACTTTCCCGGTTCCTTCTTTGGAATAATGCCTAACGGCGATACCACAAAATCAGGGAACGGTGGCTGCTGAAAAGGCCCCGCTATCCTCCCCAACCGTAATTCCTCTGTTATCTTCCCCCGTGCTATAGCTCCCCAGCGCCGCACACTGGGTGAATTGCGTGGCGAAGAAACCACAACCACCCCATGCACCGGAACCATAAAACCCGAACTAAATCCCAACTGCAACACTAACCTATCCCGCCTCCGCGGATAAGAACGCAACCATGAACACAAAAGCGAAACCTGAATCGGCGAAGGGGCCAGATCAAACGGCCCCCACTTATTTGAGGCCAGTCGGCGGCTGAGCCACGGGCCCTTTTTTAACACATTTTGCTGCCACATGGGGACCTCCACAGCTCAAGCACGCATGCCGGAATTTACAATCCGGGAAGGGACACATCGACCGATTAAACCTCCAGCACACATCACTCCCTCCTCCGGGGTTCGGCCGAGCCAGTCCAGTGGCGACTCCCCCCCGAAAGGAACGAGCCGCCCCCCCAACGACCACCGACCCCATCTTACCCCCGCTGCCCCCACTCCCCCCTCCCTTGACCGACATCTGTGTTAGCCAAAGGTTAATGTCTTGCGTGCCCCACGTTAAAAATTTATTCTCCTCCATTTTATCCTGGAATTTCTCGTCGTAATTAAGCCACGACCAGCCTTCATGCATTTGAGACGCTTCTAGAATCGAATCCGCAAGGATAACAACATCCCGGACTGGTGAGGAAAATGATGCCCCCACACACTCGCCAACCGCAAGAATTATCGCACCCAATTAATTACATTCCGCGACACCTTCCGAAGCCGACCCGCCTTCTCGTCCTCCTTTTGCTTTTTCTTACTGTCCCCAGAACGCTTCCTTCCTTCCAGCAAACGAAAAATATCAATATATTTCCGCTTCCTAATCTTTCGCCTCAGCTTCTTGGGGACCCCTTCCCACAATTCCGACAATGGAACCAAAGGAGCCGAACCCCCACCAGCTAAACTCGCCTCAACCCCACCCCCCACGGCCGCCCCATGCCCCTCACCGGCAGCCTCCGAGGCTCCAGACGAATCCGAAGATGATGAGGAGGAAGAAGAGGAGTTACGCCGATAATGACACCCCCGCTTCCTCTTTCTGCGCGCCTTGCCTGGCTGATCGGACCGCGACTCCCGCTCAAGCGATGCGCCACCGTCAGCCTCTCTCAACTCACCTGGAGTGTCATCGATGCTGCGGGCCCCGGACGAAAGCAGCCCATCGCTGCTAGGCCCCGCTGACCGCTGCTGATCCGCTGCCCCAGAAGCCTGGACGCCGACTCCAGCTGCACCCACTTCAGCAGGGGGCCTCGAATCAATACTCCCCTCACTGCAGGACACCAGCGCAGACGGAGCAGGACCCGACGCTGCCATATAAGGTACCTGTGAAGACAAAAGGGGAAAACCCAATGAAGACAAGCCCAGAGCACCCCTTGGGGGCCATGCCCCAGTCCAATCTGCCCTAGAGGAACCCTGCCCCCCTCCCAACCAGTGTTCCCACCCAGACCGCTGCCCCGACGGCCCAGACCACCCGGAAGGTGGCAAATCAACTACAGGAGGAACAAAACCCCCAACCGGAGACATCCACCCCCAAGCGTCCCCCCCCAGCCGCCCCAAATACCTGCCTAGGTCCTCCCCCCATTGGCCCAAGGAGCCGACTCCCCACCCATGCCCCTGCTCCTGATCCATCCTGAGATTCCCGCCATCAACGCCTGCCACCTGCCCCCCCCTGGAACCCATCCGCCCTACAGGGGTCTCAATTGTCCCTGCCTCTGGGGCCACTGCCCGCTGCTGAGGCCCAATACTCTCAGCCTGCCCCGCGGGCCTTTCCAGAAGCCCCTCTCCAGTCCTCGGCCCCCTACGCTCCCTAACCAAACCCCCAGCACTTCTCGCCCCCCTTCTCCCAACCCATGTGCACTGGCACTCACAGACCTTGCACTCACCGATTTGTCTACCCCCCTCCCCCTCTGCCCTTTTTCTTGCCTCCCCCTGGCAGCCTGACCCCCCCCTGCCGCCCCCCCCTCTGCCACCCCCCCCCTGCCGCCCCCCCTCTTGCTTGCTTCCTTCCAGCCATCCCTTGTGTTTGCTTTTTTTTTTTTTAAATTTATATTATGTAGATGAAAACTGCGTCTAATCCCGCCCTGCAGTGATCGTTTGTGGTTTTTTTTTTTTTTTTTTTAAATGGCCCACTTCGGAGCACTGCCCCAGGCACTCCTCCCTACCCTGCCGACAGCTGTTTCAGGCCCTCCCCGATGCGGCCTCCAGCTCGTGAGCCCACCCCGCCGCCCACCAGACACTTGCCTGTCCAGCGAGCTTGTGCTCCGATGATGCCTGTCCGCAAATCAGAACCGCCGCAATCACTCTCCCTCCTTAAACGCACGCGACGTCCGCTCTCGCCCCGAACTCCCGCCGCGATTACAGGCCGATCTCACCCCGCCGACCACACAGCCCTCTTGCCGCGCCTCCTGCCAAACTGCCTGTGCTCTGGCGAGTCTCGCGCACGCCAGAGCACATGGCTGCCTGTACCCTGATTGGCTCCGCTCGCCCCCCTCCCGAGCGGAGCCAATCAATTTAAACAATGCACCGCGTGCACATCGTGCACGGCCCGCGCGGCCCCCAATTCCTACCCCCCACAACCCCCGTGCACGAGCAGGGTCCCGCGCCGGGCACAGCACCCGGTTACGAGCAGGCGCCGGGACCCTGCCCGCGCCTTTATTCTTAGTTGATATAAAGGCAAAAGGGGCACTCAGGGAGGACAAAATCATAGGGGAAAGAGTAATGGGGTATTTTATTAAAGTGCATTAAATGCTGGAGGCATTCCCAGTATCTGTCAATGCAATTAATACAGAGAAATATAGATAGTACATGTTAATTGCATTGTCTACTGAGGTGATATTGACTACTCTGCTTTATCTGAGGGAGGAGTGGCCTAGTGGTTGGGGCAAGTTACCTCACACCAGAAGGTCAGGGGTTCAAATCTCACTAGAGGACAGCAACCTTGGGCTGGAAGGACTGGGGTTTCTAGTCCCACAGGTGCTCCTTTTGGTCTTGGGCAAGCCACTTAACCCTTCATTGCCCATGTTCCCTGTAAGTATTAGTGTATGTGTTTCATATCTCCTTGTGTTAAATGTATCCCCAATTGTGTTGTGACCACTTTGATTGAAGGATAAGGTGGCATACAAAACTGTCTAAATAAATAAATCTATTACCTTAACAGGTTACACATGGTATCATATCACGAGTTAAATTTAAGACACTGTCCTCATTTAACCTGGTTCCATTCTAGTCTACATATTCTTAGACGCCACCTGTGAAGAGCAGAGCGCATCTGGTGCTGCCATCACTCGCTGTCCTCTGACTCATTTAAACAGACACATTTTAGCTACCAAAAAGCAATAATCCCAAATTCAGAGACATTCAAAAATTCAAAAAACAAGACCCTGAAACAGTCCCACAGTGAGCTCCCTATTGTTTTTTTGTCAGATCACATCGAGGGAGGGTAAGATATTCAACTTAACCCCACCAGTCAGATGAGATCCATTTTATTCAATTGAAAGTTCCTTTTGTGTGACAATATTAATGTAAAACCAAAAAAGACTTATCTCAAGTTGTACTAAAACAACGAGCGTGTCCTCGTCACAGCAACAAATCTGAAATTATGAGTATGACGTGCACGTTTCGGGACATATGTTCCCTGTATCAAGTGCTCCAATATAGATCGTGTTGAATGGCGTCCTTCCACCTTCGACATTTTAGCTACCGCCAGGCCATTCTTTCCTCCAAAAAGAACTACTACGGCCAGCTCATATCCACCGCCAGCAACCATCCCAAGAGGCTTTTTTCCTTAGTCTCTCCTCTCCTCTGCCTTCCCTCACTAATTCCCCTAACGATTGCTTTGACAGCTGAGCAACTTGCTGAATACCATTTTGGCAAAACTCATCAATATTGAAAGGACTTTGTCTCCTCTAATTCCCCCGGGCAATTCTCCACCCTAGATTCTCTTCCCCCACTTTTCTGTGCCAGTGCAACACATGTTCTCATGGCCATAAGAAGGGATTTTTGGAGCACAGGACAACCTGTTCATTTGATAGTTTCTGTTTTCATCCCTGTAAACTCTAGAGTGTTTACTAAATGGCGGTAGCAGACTCCGTGCGATATTGGAGCCGTGCCCTGACAAGAGAAAAATAAACATGCAGATATATTGTATGCTCCTGTCTGAAACTGACATCCATGTAACCTCAGGTCTACCATATTTAACATCTCTGTGAATGAATATTTTCCCAATAGGTGCAATGTGCTAATGTCTGAAGAACTGCACATGGAAAAGTATAGTGAGGCATGCCACTCATTCACTGGAAACTATATAAATGCTATAACATAAAACGCTGCGCTCAAACGCTGACAGAAGAGCAGAGAATGAGGAAGTTGGATCACAGGTAACATTTCCACTGCTAAAAAGCTCAATGACATAAAAGCACTCATAGTAGGAAAGGAATAAAAACACAAGAATAGTATTGCTAATATATAGTAGATATCAATACTAAGTGACTACTCTGTACGCTATATCTAGAGGCAGAAGATCATCAAGTATCAGGAGATACATTGATAGACCAAGCCAGTGGTCAAAAGATAAAGAAATAGTTACAAATATCTTGGGCTTTCTCACTCGTATTAAATAGAACCTTCAAGTGCCTTCAATATATTGCCTATATTAAAACTAATGACCACAATATGAAGCTCCAAGAAGGTAGAGTCAATAATAATGTCAAAAATATTTATTCACAGAAAGTGTGGTGGATGCCACCCTCAGTAAGAGCTCTATGGGTACAGTGGGTTCTTGAGCAATTCTAATATAGAGTAAACTCCTTCACTGTGTTCAGGGAAGAGTGACTTTGTATTGACTTTATCATTCCCAATCCTTTTGACTGTTGGCTTCTGTGACGCTGGGAATGCCTTCTGGAGGCGGTAGTAGATTCAAAATCAGGAGCGGAATTAAAAAGAACGTGAAATTTAAAAGCAGAGCATCCTTAGACGCAAGATGATAGAAATGAAGAACTGGGTTAACTTGCACAACACAGCAGTCGCAACCCTAAAAGCAACAGTACTACTTTGAAAGGTTAGATGAGGGATATGGTAGTAGGGGACTGGGCACTGGGCTAAAATAGTTTTGGTTTATTTTCAGAAAATTAGGCATTCTCCTCTGATTTTCATTGTTTTTCTTTGGTTCACTTCACACGTCCAGTTTAATAAAACATTTTTAACATACATTAGAAATTTGTAATGCATGTACATCGATTCTATGCACATTAATTCATAGGTTACTGTGCATTAAGAGGAATTTACACACACCAAAATATTTAAGACGTCTTAACGAATCAAATATGTGCTAATGAATGCACATTCACTACTATTACTACTACCACTTATCATTTCTATAGCACTACATGGCTTACGTAGCGCTGTACATATACAAGAGAGACAGTCCCTGCTCAGTAAAGCTTACAATCTAAACAAGAGGGACACACAACAGAGAGGAGACTAGAGATGGTCTCGACACACACGGTTCCATCCCGTTTATCATTCTGATCACCCTTCTGTGCCTTTTCTAATTCTGCTATATCTTGTTTTGGAATGCAATGACTGGAATTGCACACACAGCAGTCAAGATGTGGTCTCACTATAGAGACATTATGACATTCTTTGTTTTATTCTCTCTTCATTTCCTAAATTCTTAACATTATATTTACTTTTTTGGCTACCACCACGCCCTGGGCAGAAGATTTCAGTGTATTGTTCACGATGATTCCTGGATTCTTTTCCTGTGCAGTCACTTCTAATTTCAAACCCTACATCATTTAGCTATAATTTGGGCTGTTCTTCTCTACTGTACGGGTATCACTTTACACTTGTTCATGTTAAGTTTCATCTGCCATTTGGATGCCCAGTCTCCCATTCTCTCAATGGCCTCCTGCAGTTTCTCACAATCCACATGTGACTTAACAACTTTGGGACATGATTACTATAGTGCACTAGCATTTACAGCAAGGTTCAGCGCATATTAAGGTTAGAGTAGGATCAGATAATTGCTACTGTGCCCTAAAAACAGACACCATGCTAAAATTCTATAGGGTAGGGAGCAGGTTAAGGGTACAGACTGGGCATTGACTCTACATTGCAGTTAGCACAGGAAAATTGAGGCACACTAATCAGTGTTGCACTTAGCACTAGTGTAAACACTACTTCAGTTGGTGGTGTTAAGTGAGGAACTTTGCAGCATGGTAACTGCAGAGGGAAATGCTGGGCACACCCCCAAAGGTTAGTGTGAGGCCATTGCATATGCAGCACATTTATTTTTGGCACCAAATGCACATTAAGTGCAAATCCTTAGCACACTTTAGTAAACGTGCTCTTCTGAATAACTTGGTGTTATTTGAAAATTTATTGACCTTGCTCATTGTTCACATTTCCAGATCATTTCTAAATATGTTAAAAAACACTGGTTCCAGCAGAGATCCCTGGGGCACTGCACTATTCACCTTCTTTCATAAAAAAAATGGGCAGTTTAGGGGATCCAAGATGGTCGCATCCTGAGTGATCGACTCCCGCGCTCTGGCAAATATAGGGAAGAAGAGGAAGGCTATACAGATTCAGTGTCCCCCGGCTGGCCTGCCAACCTCCTTTTCAGTTACCTCTGGGCCTATTGATTTCTTTCTGTGCAGAGAGCAGCAGCTGGCAGAGGAATGGGAGGTGGTATGCCAGGCTGAGGGGTTTTTGGAGCTCTTTGTGTCCCAATCCCTCTCTGGCAGTGACTACGCCCCTGGAGGTGCAGAAATCCTAAAAGTTGGTTTGCCCAAGCGTTATCTCAACTTGGATGGAGGTAGTGGAGGCGTTTGAAGCAGACGGTTCTTTCGGTCTGCTGGGGCCTTCAGGTAGAGGAAGTGTGGAGGTATTTGATGCTTCATCGGGCCAGCAGCTTGGTGCTATTCAGAAGAGAGGAAGTGTGTCAGCGGCACCTGTTGCAGTGGGTTCCCATCAGAGGATGAGCATGGAGTCCCTGCTACCTTCTAGCATTGCTGAAAGGACCCCCCTTCTCTTCTGAGCTGCAGAGGCCAAAACAGTTTATATTGGAGTCTATATGGTCAGTGATTAAACTTCTGGGAGAGGCTTTCATGTCACAGATTCAAGTTCTACATGGTGAGTGTCCGCAAAACGCTGAAGTGTGTGCAAGGAACAGTGAGTCTATTGGTGATCTGCAAACTACAGTAACTGGTGTAACATCTCTGTTAACAGCTATTGAAACACAATCTGAAGCTTTTATTAAGGACTCTAACAGTTTGAAATTCAGAATTGAACAGTTGGATGTTAGATGGCAAAGAATAAGCTTTCATCAGCGGGGGACAGGATTCAGTCGGAACCCCTAAAACCTCAGTCACATATATCTTTTGCCATAACTTTAACAGCCTTTGGAAAATTAATTAACCTGAGATTAGCATAATTAATTTTCCAAAGGCTGTTAAAGTTATGGTAAAAGATATATGTGACTGAGGTTTTAGGGGTACCGACTGAATCCTGTCCCCCGCTGGTGAAAGCTTATTCTTTGCCATCTAATTATAAGACCCCAGCGAGGGCAGAAATTCCTGGTCCTCAGACAGCTGATGTCTTAAATGTTTCAGACTTTTTGAATACTTCAGATACTGACACTACTGTTCCTGCTACTTGTTTGATTACACTGACACTTGCCTCGGATTGTGATTGGTTCCTTAGAATGTTTTACAGGAAAAGGAATATTTCCTTTCTTGGTTGCATGATTCGTATTTTTCCCTGATCTTTCTAAGGAAATGCAACATCGTAGGCGAGAATTTCTGATCTTACGACCGCGTATCCTTCAGCTAGGAGGGGATTTCTTTTTGAAATATCCATGTAAGTGCCATGTGAAGTTACAGGGGCAACCATACATTGTTTATTTATTTATTTATTTAACAATCATTTATATCCCGCATCTTCCAGAGTTCAGTTGCGGTTCACAATAAAACAAAATCCACAAAGCAAGAGCTTGGTTTTACATCAAACATTTTGTAACAATAAACAATATAATGGTTAACAGCATTTGGTTAACAATATAATGGTTAACCATTAAACAATATAATGGTTAACATTGTTGTATTTCCCTCACAGTTGCTTTCCTTTTTGCATGCTCATGAATCCCTCGTCGATGGGTGACTGACCCTTCTAACCACGCCATGAAGTAGGGTCCGTCGTTTCATTCAGTTTTTCTTGATTGTTTGATATTTTAATTTTTCTTTATTCTTGGATCTTCAATTGTGGGCGAGGGGATGGGAAGCTGTATTTAGTTGCTTCATATTGCTCATTGAGGATTTTTCCTTTATGTAAGTATTTCATGGGCTTCCCACATTTCCTGATGATGTGGTAAATGCTTGTAATTGTTAAAATTGCATAAATATAAAACAACAACAAAAAAAGGCCATCTATCTTTTAACTAGCTCCCTATCCACAATAGGAATTTGCTTCCTATCCCATGGGTTTTAATTTCTTCTAGAGTCTTTCATGAGGTACTGTATTTTGCCAAATGCTTCTGAAAATCTAGCCCACTGTATCATCTGGCCCACCTTTATCCACATGTTTATTCATAGTTTCAAAAAATGTAGCAAATTTGTGAGGCAAGACTTTCCTTGGCTGTATCTATGCTGAATTTGCTTTATTAAACCATGTCTATCTATGTGTCCAGTAATTTTGTTCTTTATAATGGTTTCTACAATATTTTCTAGTATAGACATTAGGCTCACTGGTCTGTAATTTCCTGGATCACTACTGTAACCCTGTTTAAAAACTGGCATTACGCTGGCCACCCTCCAATCTTCAGGTAGCAAAATGCCAATAAAGACTACATTACAGCAATGGTTAAGTGAAGTCTTCACCTATCTACTGTAGAATCCATACTTCTTCCTTATAGCCTTATTAAGAATCAACTGACACATAAATCTGTGGATATTTATTTATTTATTTATTTAGCATACATTTATAACCCGCAACTTCCAGAGTTCAGTTGCGGTTCACAATAAACAACAATCCACAAAGCAAAAGCTTAGTTTTACATTGAACATTTTGTAACAATAAAAGTAAATGTAAACAGCATGAACTTATGCATAATAGCAAAATTGGCTGGTAAATTATATACAATAAACTATTACAAATAAATTAAATTATATACAATAAACTATATACAAATATATGTTGTGGGTACTTTAGAATTGAATCATGGTGTTTTTTATAATAGTGTATTGTCTGTTAAGTTGTTGGAAATAGTATTAGTCATGATTTTTAACCTTTATCTGAGTGTATCAAGGGGTTATCTATGTTGCCGTAGTGCATGGAGAATAAGTAGGTTTTTAGTTTTTTACGGAGTTCCATAATTTCGGTTATAGTTCTTAGGTCCTCCGGAAGGGAATTCCAAATAGTTGGGGCAGCATGGGAAAAAGCTCTGTTGTTAGTTAATTTATTTGCTTTTATGAAATCATTAGGAGTATTTAGTTTATTTGAGTATCCTTTTCTGTGTGTGGTTTTTTGAGATTCCATGCTAATTAGTTTGCTTAATGGGATTGGGGCCATGTTATTTAAAGCTTTATATATAGTTATTGTGGTTTTATATATTATCCTACTTTGAATTGGCAACCAGTGTAGGGAAGCTAGTATTGGTGTTATGTGCTGAATTGAGTGTGCTTTCGTGATAATTCTAGCTGCTGCGTTTTGTGCTAATTGGATTCGTTTTATGTTTTGTTTCGTTATACCTAAGAGAATTAGGTTGGCAAAATCAAAGTGCGGTGTTATTGTAGCCTGTATTATATTAATGAAGTCTAGTTGGTGTACTAACGGTCGTAGTTGTTTAAGGATTTTAAGTTTAAAGTATATTTTCTTTATGGTGTTTCTGATGTGAGTGTTCATCGTCAGATGAGTATCTAGGATAACACCTAGGTATCTTATTTCGTTTTTTATTTTAATGTCGTGGTTTTGCAATGTTATGTGGGTTGGAGGGATATATGATTGATTTTTTGTTACAATTAGAACTTCTGTTTTTGCATGGTTAATGTGAAGGTTTTGAGCTTTTAGCCATGTTGTAATTTCATTGAAGCAATCAGATAGTAGTTTTATTGGTAAGTTAGGGATTGTAAATGGGATGTACAGCATAATATCATCTGCATATAGATGATAGTATACTCCGAATTTTTTAAAGATGTCACAGATAGGTTTTATGTAAATATTAAACAGGAGGGCTGATAGTGCGGAGCCTTGTGGGAGACCAACTTCTTGTTTATATATGGTTGATGTTTGGTCACCAATTCTTACATTTTGTGTTCTATTATTTAGGTAAGAGGTAAACCATTTATGTACAGTGTCTTTTATTCCTATTTGATTTAGGTTATTAAGCATTATAGTGTGGTGAACACTATCAAATGCTGCCGAAATATCAATAAATAAGAGTATAAATGCTTGTTTATGATTATTAATCCCTTTGAGTAGTGTATCGGTTAAGACTGTTAAAAGTGTTTCAACTCCATGTTGAGGCCTAAATCCATATTGGTGGTCATCAAGCGGGTAGGATGAATCAAGGTATTCTTGTGTCTGAATTTGTACCACTTTTTCTATTATTTTAGCCAAAAAAGGGATACTTGAAATGGGTCTGTATGATTTTGGTGATGTTTTATCAAGCGTGTTATTTTTGAGAATTGGCCGGATTTGTGCGTGTTTGAGCGTAGAGGGGAGGTGTCCTTGAAGCAATGATAGGTTTACTATAGGGAGGATGTATGATAGAAGTATTGGGAGTGTACTTTTTATCCATGTTACTGGGCATGGATCAAGAAAGGATGTTGTGGTGTTGAGGTTAGTAATGATATTCTTTAGTGCGTCTTTTGATATGGGATGAAATTTTGACCATTCTTCTGAGCAGTGATGAACTGTATTTATGTTGTTTAGAGTCATTATAGGTTGCATAGATTTGTTTTGATAGTGGGTGGCTAAGTTTTGTACCGAAATTTCAGTGATTTCAGTGTTCGATGTTTGAGGATTGTTAGTAAGGTTTCTAACAATTGAGAAAAGTTCACGTGGTCTATTATAAGATTTTGATAAGATTGCCGCAAAATAAGATTTTTTTATGTTATCTAATGTATCTTTGTATTTTGTGAGATGGTTGTTATATATTTCCTTGTTGATGGTTGATTTGGTTTTGCGCCATTTATGTTCTAATTTTCGTAGTTCTTTTTTCATTTGTTTTAGCGTGTTGTTGAACCATGGGGTTCTGTTTATTTTTAAATTAGAGGGCTTTTTGAATCGTTGATCAAGTTTGGCTGCATTGTTGATAGTTTCATGCCAGGTTATTACAGCTTCGTCTAGATTCATTGGGGATGATGAGAGGTGGGGTATTGTTGTATCCAAGAATTCGGTTTCATTAAATTTTTGAATTTTGTAGTGGGATTGCTTTGTGTGTTATTTTTATTGTTATTGGTGTAGAATGTGAAGTATGTTTTGATAATGTAATGATCAGACCAGGGTATTTGTGTATATTCTATGGAGTCTGTGTTGAATAATTTGTAGAGAGTGCTTGGGAGGAGAATAAGGTCAAGGATGCCTCCTTTTATATGTGTTGCTGTATTAATTATTTGATGATAGTCCATGTCTGATATGGATTCTAGGAACAAGTTGGCTTCTGATGCTGGAAGTGATGGGAGATTGAAGTCGCCTAGCATGATTATAGGATTATGATCTGTAGATGAGCCTAGGAATTCAATTAGAGAATCTAGGCTATCTGTTTTTTGGTCAGGGGGTCTATATATTAGGCAAATTCTACAAATGTTGGTTTTTATAATTAAGGTGTCAATATTGTTGGTTATGGTAGATGGTATTGTTCTTGCATTTAATCCCTTTTTTGTCATTATTAGTACTCCTCCTCCTTTTTTGTTAGTTCTATGTGTATAGTTTATATCGTATTCATTGCTATTAAGTTGATTTAAGTAGATTGTATCCGTTTCAGTTAGCCATGTTTCCGTTACGCATAACATATCAGGTTTTGAGTCGGTTATTAAATCATTGAATATGGGGAGTTTGTTTTTCATAGAGCGGGCATTTATAAGGATGCAAGTTAGAGAGGTGGTGTTATTGGTGTTAATTTCCTTTGTTATTTGTGGAGAATTAGTTTGTTTTATTTGTATAAGTCTGTGGTAGTTTATTTTTGCATGGTGGATTGAGGTAACGTGTCCAAAGTGGCTGTGATTTCTAATTGTGGATTGTATTATAGGGATTGGCATGTGATTTTTAGATGTTAAGCTTAGTGTTAGGTTAATTAAAATTGTCAGTATTATACAGCTGTATGTTATTTTTAGTATCATGTTGTTTGAGCGTGACATGTTCAAAGATTGGAAGGTATTTGTTGTGGATTAAGTTGCTAGTAGTTGGTTTGTGTCTAATAGTTGCAATAAGAGTTGCAGTTAGTATGTATCTATGAGTAGCAATTACAGTTATCTAGTATTTGTAACAATTGTAACTTATACAGATTAGAAAGTTGGTTGCAACAGATAAGACAGGCAATAATTAGAGAATTCCTGGTAACAGTATGGATCAAGTATTGGTTATACAATTACTTACTGGCAAGAGTATGGATCAGGCAGTAGTTAAGATTGATCATCAAACTGTACATATAGAAAGGTGACTACTGACAACAGTAGAAATCACAGAAGTATACAGTGTGAATGTGCTAGCAACAATATGTTGTGAATACAAAGAATATAATTGGGTCTGGATGGGTTAAGCAATTGCTCGATATACTCTTACTTTTTGTAGAATACTAAATGTCCGATAGGTTGATGAATGAAGCGCTGCTCCTCTTACTGTCGGTGGCTCTATCCCCCGCCTGGTGTGAACTGGCTGGGGAGGGTTGTATATGATGGCAGGGGTTTTTTATGGTTCCGGAGCTCTGATATCAATCAGAGCAGGAGCGATGTTGACTTGATGGAAGATGGCCTCCGCCTAAGGGCCACGCCAAAGGGCCCTCTGGCGAGGCCCTCAGGCGCGGGCCCAACAGGCGCGGGTCCGCCTGGTAGCGCTCCTTGTTTAAAGGAGCTACAGCTCCTCCTCCCACGGTCCCGATTGGACCGGAGTTAGCAGCGGCAAATTGTTGCCCCTCTCGGGGGATTAGATGGCTGCCTTTCCCGCCGGTAGCGCTCCTTGTTTAAAGGAGCTACAGCTCCTCCTCCCACGGTCCCGATTGGACCGGAGTTAGCAGCGGCAAATTGTTGCCCCTCTCGGGGGATTAGATGGCTGCCTTTCCCGCCGGTAGCGCTCCTTGTTTAAAGGAGCTACAGCTCCTCCTCCCACGGTCCCGATTGGACCGGAGTTAGCAGCGGCAAATTGTTGCCCCTCTCGGGGGATTAGATGGCTGCCTTTCCCGCCGGTAGCGCTCCTTGTTTAAAGGAGCTACAGCTCCTCCTCCCACGGTCCCGATTGGACCGGAGTTATCAGCGGCAAATTGTTGCCCCTCTCGGGGGATTAGATGGCTGCCTTTCCCGCCGGTAGCGCTCCTTGTTTAAAGGAGCTACAGCTCCTCCTCCCACGGTCCCGATTGGACCGGAGTTAGCAGCGGCAAATTGTTGCCCCTCTCGGGGGATTAGATGGCTGCCTTTCCCGCCGGTAGCGCTCCTTGTTTAAAGGAGCTACAGCTCCTCCTCCCACGGTCCCGATTGGACCGGAGTTAGCAGCGGCAAATTGTTGCCCCTCTCGGGGGATTAGATGGCTGCCTTTCCCGCCGGTAGCGCTCCTTGTTTAAAGGAGCTACAGCTCCTCCTCCCACGGTCCCGATTGGACCGGAGTTAGCAGCGGCAAATTGTTGCCCCTCTCGGGGGATTAGATGGCTGCCTTTCCCGCCGGTAGCGCTCCTTGTTTAAAGGAGCTACAGCTCCTCCTCCCACGGTCCCGATTGGACCGGAGTTAGCAGCGGCAAATTGTTGCCCCTCTCGGGGGATTAGATGGCTGCCTTTCCCGCCGGTAGCGCTCCTTGTTTAAAGGAGCTACAGCTCCTCCTCCCACGGTCCCGATTGGACCGGAGTTAGCAGCGGCAAATTGTTGCCCCTCTCGGGGGATTAGATGGCTGCCTTTCCCGCCGGTACCAGACAAAATATTAAGCGCGTTGTGGGGGGGGGGGGGGGTGCGAGAGGTAGGGGCCTGGAGCGCCGGGTCCACCTGCCTCGGTTATCACTTTTCTGATACAAAAAAATGAGTCATAAATGATGAAATTTGTTTTTTTTATAAGAACTTAGAAACATAGAAACATGACGACAGAAAAAGACCACATGGCCTATCTAGTTTGTCCTTCCATATCTATTTCTTAACCTGGAGATTGTGACATATAATCCAGATATACTCACTACTAGGTATCAACATTTATGTATACAATCTTGTAACTGTATGAAAACTTCTTATGCAACAAGATCTCAGACTCAAATAGAGCATTTGTCTAAACTTCAATTGTTTAGATCAGGTGCTATTCGTTGCATCAATGACCTTACAATGTTGCATTAATATGTTGTCTCATTTGTCCATTTTTGTTTTCCTTTTTCTCTTTTTAACTACTTAAAAGCAATGCTTATCTGAAATCCAATCGTTGATCCCCAACGCCAAACCTCAGTGCCGTCGCGTTTCACTTGCTGAACGTTTCTTCAAGGGTTATTTTTTTAAATACATCTACTTGCACTCCTCATGTAGCCAAACCTAAAAGTATTATTAAAGCACCGAGATCTGGTTTCTGTGTAGAGCACAGTCTCATCATTAATATTCATAACTTTACCACTGATCTGAATATTATTAGCAAAGTTTCACTCACCAGTTCACCAGGCTAGACAGTCTACATGTTTCAGTTGCTGAGACGCCGCGCATGCCAACTGATGCTGCTACTGAATTTAAAAGGAAGTTGTTAATGCACAAATTCCACACCTGTAAGCTTAACCCCTTCCTTGACTAATAGAAAGCATGGCTTATGAAACCGATGTCTAAAAGGAACAGACATTCCAATCTATTTGAGAATTAAGGCCTGTTGGATTTACAGCTTGTAAATTAAAAATCCACTTTTGTTCTTTAAATAACAACAGTTGATCTCTCGATTTCCCCCCGGATCCAGTGGATATGTAATCTATGCAGAAGCAGCGTAGATCTTCAAAGCTGTGATTCAATTTCAAGCAATGCTCTACAATAGGAGCTTCTTTCCTTCTGCATTTCATTCTACTGCAATGTTCTTTCATACCGACGTGAAAAGGACGTTTGGTTTTTCCCACATACACTAACTGACAGGGACATAAAATGCAATATACTACATGTGTTGATGTACAAGTCGTCCTATATTTTAATAAATATGTTTTGCTACGGTATTCAAATGTTGTAATTTCTAACGTGATCTGACAAACCGCACACTCTCCACATTTAAAATGGCCTTTGTCTGAACTCATTAACTGAATTTGTAAAGGTCTTAATGCTGTCGGGCTTAAGATTTCTTTCAAATTCTTATGTATTTTCCAAACACTAGATGTAACATCATTGTATACCAGCATACCTCAGGCAGAGGCTCAAGGCATAGTCGTTAAAGCTTTAGGAAACAGAGGAGATCGTTCGGTCTCCCATTTGACATGCCTGACAGAGCTCATTAATTTTACATTGTTTCAAAATTATTTCACATTTGAAAGCAAAATTTATCATCAAACATCCGGAGTGGTAATGGGAGCTACATGCGCCCCTTCGGTGGTGAACCTTTATATGGAATCTTTCGAGCGCAAATGGATATTTTCAACTACCCCCAATGATCATATTAAATTATGGTGTTGATATATCGACGATGTATTCATGATTTGGGAAGGTCAATGGACTGAATTGGCTAATTTTGTCAGCTGGTTGAACAGTAGAGACACTAATATCAAATTCACATACGTGAGTGACACTCACAGTATCACATATTTAGATGTGATAGTGAGAAAAGAGAGCAATACATGGATTACTTCTGTATATTGCAAGCCTACCGACAGAAACACCTTGCTGCATTATCATAGTGCTCATCCTCGGAAATTGAAGGATAGTCTTCCATTCTCTCAATTCCTCCGGTATCAAAGGAATTGTTCAGAGGTTTCTGAGTTTAAAAAACAAGCCATCCATTTGAAAAATAAATTTTTAGTGAGAGGATATCCAAAATTTGTTATAGATAATGCCTATAAGTGAGCGCTATACAACAACTGAGAATTATTGTTGATGCAGACTCCGAGACATCAGAGGGAAGACAGTTAAGTGAATTTAGTAACCAAATATTCACTATATAGTAATAGAATTCAAAAAATCCTGAAGAAGCATAGTAATATCTTTAGATGTACCCCAGGACCAGAAGATAAATCTATACGCTGTGTTTGGAAAAGACATAAGAATTTGAAAGAAATCTTAAGCCCGATAGCATTAAGACCTTTACAAATTCAGTTAATGAGTTCAGACAAAAGCCATTTTAAATGTGGAGAGTGTGCAGTTTGTCAGATCACGTTAGAAATTACAACATTTGAATACCGTAGCAAAACATATTTATTAAAATATAGGATGACTTGTACGTCAATGCATGTAGTATATTGCATTTTATGTCCCTGTTAGTTAGTGTATTTCGGAAAAACCAAACATCCTTTTCACGTCCGTATGAAAGAACATCGCAGTAGAATGAAATGCAGAAGGAAAGAAGCTCCTATTGTAGAGCATTGCTTGAAATTGAATCACAGCTTTGAAGATCTACGCTGCTTCTGCATAGATTACATATCCACTGGATCCGGGGGAAAATCGAGAGATCAACTGTTGTTATTTAAAGAACAAAAGTGGATTTTTAATTTACAAGCTGTAAATCCAACAGGCCTTAATTCTCAAATAGATTGGAATGTCTGTTCCTTTTAGACATCGGTTTCATAAGCCATGCTTTCTATTAGTCAAGGAAGGGGTTAAGCTTACAGGTGTGGAATTTGTGCATTAACAACTTCCTTTTAAATTCAGTAGCAGCATCAGTTGGCATGCGCGGCGTCTCAGCAACTGAAACATGTAGACTGTCTAGCCTGGTGAACTGGTGAGTGAAACTTTGCTAATAATATTCAGATCAGTGGTAAAGTTATGAATATTAATGATGAGATTGTGCTCTACACAGAAACCAGATCTCTGTGCTTTAATAATACTTTTAGGTTTGGCTACATGAGGAGTGCAAGTAGATGTATTTAAAAAAAAATAACCCTTGAAGAAACGTTCAGCAAGTGAAACGCGACGGCGCTGAGGTTTGGCGTTGGGGATCAACGATTGGATTTCAGATAAGCATTGCCTTTAAGTTGTTAAAAAGAGAAATAGGAAAACAAAAATGGACAAATGAGACAACATATTAATGCAACATTATAAGGTCATTGATGCAACGAAAAGCACCTGATCTAAACAATTGAAGTTTAGACAAACACTTTATTTGAGTCTGAGACCTTGTTGCATAAGAAGTTGTCATAGAGTTACAAGATTGTATACATAAACGTTGATACGTAGTAGTGAGTATATCTGGATTATATGTCACAATCTCTGTGTTAAGAAATAGAGCTGAACACTTTTGTAGTGACTTTGTAGTATATCAAGCTCTGAAAAGTGACTATATATTACTTTGTTGTCCTTCCATATCAACAACTACAACAGTCCCCTTTTTTCCTTTAGAGATAACTTGATAGGGTTTTTTTTTTTTAGAAAAGAAAGAGCTATGCCTGCACCAGAAAAATATTTAACCCTTCCAAAAAGAAGCTTGGGACTGGAAGCATACTCTCTGGGTCTGACCCCAACGGCGATCTGCTGCTGTTATCTTAAGGGTCATCCAGCAGTGAAAAAGGTAGCAGAGGCTGAGAACATTTGGGAGAAGAAAGAACTGTGCCTGTACTAGGAAAACACCCCTTGCAAAACTGCTGCTTGGTATTGGAAGCCCTTCCACTGGGTCCGACATTGGAGGTCTTTAAATGTCATCTTAAGGGGCTGACCAGTAACCGAGGTATCCGGATGCCCGACCCCGGCTTGATCCCAAAACCTCTACCCCTCCCACACTTGAACAAAACACGCAAACATCGGATATTGGTGCAAATTGCTTGGTCGCAGCTTTATTAATAGTATTAGAACACCGGCCCAACATGGGCCAACTCAACACTCACAACTCCAACAAAAGACCCCCCCCCCCCGTTTTCCGGATGATGCCCCCCACCAGCCGTTTCTAGCAAAGTGGTGCATCATCCACCCCCCCTATAACCCCCTACCACCCGCCTTGCCATGTTATTAGCAAAGGCCAGCTCAAGGTTGAGTGGAGGAGTGGCCTAGTGGTTGGGGCAAGGTACTTCAGGCCGGAAGGTCGGGGGTTCAAATCCCACTAGAGGACAGCTACCTTGGGCCGGAAGGACTGGGGTTTCTAGTCCTACAGGTGCTCCTTGTGGTCTTTGGCAAGCCACTTAACCCTCCATAGCCCATGTTCCCTGTAAAATAGTTATTTCCAAGTTATAATGCCCTGTTCAATGTAATTTCAGTTCATTCAATGTAAACCGCACTGATGCAGAATAGCGTGGTATATAAGAGAATGTAAATTAAATAAAAGGTTGCCTTTTACCAGGCAGAGACCCCAGCCGGGACGTCTCCCCCAACCTAAGGAGCAGTGCCGTTCCCGTGGAAAGCGGCATCAGCCTCAAATGCCCCGCTGGGTCAGTGAGCACCAGCTCGCCACCCCGCGCCACTGGCTCTGATCAATGCCCCCCCCCACCAGCTGCAACGCCCCCCCCCCGCCAGCCTATAAGACAAGGGAGGGAGGGTAGGGACACCTGAACGCAGCGCGAGCAAGAAGGAAGAGGGAAACTGCCCGCCGGCGATCTCCCTCGCTCGTGCTGCCCCGCCCCCCGGCTGTATGCGTGGCCCAATCGCCGGGCCCCACGTCACCGGCGTGGAGCTGCCGACCCGGATGCCACGCCTACCGCCTGACCGAGGCCCCCCCCCTAACGAATGATACACGCCACAGGGTCGGGCCCCGGGGACCCGGTTACTAGGCCGGCCGCGGGACCGTGCCCTGCGGCGCAGCCAGGACTAGAGTAAAAAGAGCCAGGTCTGTGGTGCATGGCCGAAAGGGGCATGACCAGTGGGGTCACAGAGGAGTGGTAAAATATTCTGTTCTATCATCTATTAAGGTATTGCTGTCCCTCTCTAGAGGTGCAAGCTTATCATGTGTAAAACAAAAAAAAGGGAAAGGGGATGCCCGTTGTGCATATGAATAAACAGGGAAAAACAGATAAGCGAGTGATAGTGTTAAGTATGGAAAATCTGGTACCACGGCTGTAGATGTTCTGGATTCTAGTTCTGGGACTTCTCTAAGCTCTGGGGGTCGACTCACCCTCATTCCCCATAGCTTCCTTTGACTTTTCAGGAGAAGAATATTCGTTTATAAAAGATTCCCCCGATCCTATCAACACTGGGAGTGAGTCATAGGGAGGATAGCACTCATGTTGGTGGAGTAAATCCAATCCCCAAAACTGTCCAGTATTGTATTTTATTCGGACAGCCTTGGTGTAGAATCGGATCCCACTCATCAGATTTCCTTGAAAGATATTTTTGGTAAATAGTTGCATTTTTGGAATGGAAAGCTACCTGAAGACATCCATCTCTCAATTGTGTGATTTTAATTTGCATGAAGAAAATAAAGTTCAGGACATGGACACTAGGCTGGCCAACTTGGAATCCAAGATGAAAGTTCTAGAACCTCAGTTGTCAACAGTGCAGTCTTCTGCTGTTTCAGGGACAGCCTAATGGCCCCTCAGAAGATGTGAAGAGAGAGAGAGAATTGCTAAAAATCATAATTTTTTTTATTTATTTTAGCTTTTCCATCCACTCTCTCCTGAGATTACTGCATAATTATTTCAAGGATGTTCTTTCACTTGCAAATGATGAAAATATATTGTTTTCTAGGTTGTATTATCGTCCCTCTAAAGCAGTTAAGCAGAGTGAGGAGAGTGCTCTTGATGCATTGGAGGATACTGATTTTATGTATTTATTTATTTATTTCAATTTCTTATATACCGCACTATTTGGCATCAGCGCGGTTTACAGAGAACACAAAAAAACCAGAACAACAGGCTGTTTGGTGTTACATAGAACAGGAGTATCAACTTGGAAAACATGGGCGAACTATTTACATAGAATAGATAATATAACAACTGGGTAACATGTTTGAACTATTTACATAGGTTAGCAAGAGTGCTAGGATAATGGAGAAGACTGTGGTTGAATTTGTGTTGGGGCTATTATGTTTCACTTCATATGGGGTAGTATTTGATAAATAGGTTAAACTTAAGGGCCTTTCTGAACTGGGCTAAGTTGGTTATGGCACGGATGTCAGATGGTAGAGAGTTCCAGTATTTTGGGGCACAAAAGATGAAAGCTCTGTTCGCTGTTGATAGGCTGCATGTTGTTATGGCCTTAGGCATTATTAGGGAGTTTAATGCTGCCTGTCTTCTGTGTCTGTTTGGTGGTACGGTTTGGATGAGCTCAGTAAGTGAGTTGGCTGATAGACCATTGATAGCCTTAAATGTGAGAATCAAGGTCTTGAATAGAAGCCTTCTGTGTATAGGGAGCCAATGAAGCTGCTTGAGGATAGGTGTGATATGTTCACTTCTGGACGCTCCTTGTAGAACCCTTGCAGCAGTATTCATAGCAATCTGTAATGGGCTCACGGTGGATTGTGGGAGACCTTGCAGAATGGAGTTGGCGAAGTCAAAATGCGGTAAGATTAGGGCTTGGTAGATGGTTCTGAAGTCCTCTAGGTCTAGTAATGAACGCAAGTGTCTGAGTGTGTGTATCTTGAAGTACACGGCTTTTACAACATTACTTATGTGAGATTTCATATCGAGACGATGGTCCAGTGTGACTCCGAGGTATCTTATTGTTTCCTTAGTACATAAATCAGCTTCCTTAACACTTATATGTGATGGTGGGATGAAGTTGGGGTCTCTTGTGATAAAGAGAACCTCAGTTTTCTTGTGCTGAATGCGGACGTTTTGTGACAGGAGCCATTCGGAGACTGCGTCGAAGCAATTTATTATGGGCAATAAATCTATTTGCATTGTGGAAAATGGCATGTAAAGTAGGATATCATCTGCGTATATCATACATTTTACATTGAATGATCTGATGATATTGCAGATAGGCTGCATATATATGTTAAACATGAGAGATGAAAGAGAGGATCCTTGCGGAACGCCTTGTTTTTGATGGAAGAGTTTTGATTCTCCTGTTGCAGATTTTACGTATTGCATTCTAGTGTCCAGGTATGATTTACACCATTCAAGTGCTGAGTTGCAGATGCCTTTTTCTTTCAGTCGTCCGAGGAGTATCTCATGATTTACCGAATCAAACGCTACTGCTATATCTAAGAAGATTAGCACAACGCCTTGCCGGATGTTGTCTATGCTGATGAGAACATCATTGAAGAGGGTGGTAAGCAGTGTTTCAACGCCATGATATTCTCTAAAGCCATGTTGAAAATGGTCTAGAGGGGCTGCTGAATCTATATGGTCTTGGATTTGACGTTGTACCTCTTTTCAAAAATCTTTGCTAAGAGGGGGATGCTAGCTATAGGCCTGTATGAGTCAGGCCTTTTTGGGTCTAGTTTGGAGTTTTTTAACAGTGGTCTAATGGAAGTGAGCTTTAGTGCAGATGGGAAGGAGCCAGTTGTGAATGAGAGGTTCATGATTCTTGCAATGAAAGGGCTAAATGTACTTCGAAGATCCTTTATCCAAAAGGCTGGGCAAGGATCGGTTTGTGCAGTGGTAGTATTGAGTGAGGTGATGGTGTCTTCAATGTGTTTAGCAGAAGGTGTGGTAAGTGTAGATAGGGATATTAGGCAGGTTGTTTCTTGTAAGTTGGTTTTTGAGAGCTCGTTTGTCTGTAGAAGTTTTGATTGCAGGTAATCAGCAAATTCTTGCGGGTGGATATCTCCCTTTTGTTCAGTGGATGGTTCCTTTGATAGTGATTTGACTAAATTGAAAAGGTCACGAGGTTTGTTCAATGACCTTTTGAGCGTATCGGTGTGATATTGCTTCCTTTTGGTTGTGATTGCCTCGCGGTGAGTCGCTAGGTGGAGATTGTAGGCTGTATGATCATCAATGGATAGTGATCGGCGCCAACGTTTTTCGAGTCTGCGTAGGTGCGTAAGAGAAGACCGCATATCGGGAGAAAACCAAGGAGCAGAGGTTCTTTTCCTTGATATGTTCTTTTTGTGTGGTAGTTGAGCAACGGTGTTGAGGCTGTCGTTCCAGGCGGCAATTGAGTCATCAAGGCTGAGTGTTGTGTTGTTGAGGAGTGGTTGGGTACTTGACAGTATAAGTTCTTTGTTGAAAGGTCGAAAGCTTCTTGTTGGGGCTCTTGATGTGTTGTCCAGTTTTCTGTTGTTAAGAAGATGATTGTTGTTCAGGGGAATGTGTAGGTTTATAAGTTTATGGTCGGACCATGGTACATCGGTGATTGATTTTACAATGTTGTTGTTTTGATCAGAAACAGACTGTGGAGCGAAGACTATGTCAAGAATGTTTCCTTTGGTATGAGTGGGCTCCATGATTAGTTGTTTATATCCGAGATCTTCAAAGGCATTGAGGAGTGACGAGGACTGGTTTTGCTGCAGTGATGGGAGATTGAGATCTCCCATTATCCAGTTGGGAGTGTTAAGGTTGCTGGTATTGGCGGCTAGGTCCAATATGGTGGGAAGGTCATCTGGGGCACTTGAGGGGGCTCTGTAGACCAGGTTGATGGAGCATTGTTTGTTCACTATGGTGATTATATCCAGGTTGTTTGTGTTATAGGAGTTAGTCATGTTGAAAAGGTGATGATTTCAACTTGTTGGAGTTCTTGAAGGCTTCCCAAGATGACAGAGTTAAAAGAAGTACCAGCCTCGTTACCTTTGTGTCCTCATTGTCTTTGGTCATTCTAAAGACTTACTTTAAGAAAAGGATTTTTTTTGTTTATTCTATGGCCAAAAATGGCAAGTCTTTCCCAGTGATGCCAAGGCTACACAGGCGTGTAGAAGAAATTTCATTCATTTAAAAGGGCAGGTTCTTGCATTTGGTGCCACATCTTTTCCTGAAGTCTCCATACAAGTGTTAAATCAGCTCCTCACATGTACCCAGGACAATATTTTTCATGCTCAGTAAGCAATTTTACCAGCAAGCCAGAGTGCTTATATTCAGTACTATCTTTTAATCTATGTTGTCTACGTTTGGCAGTAAATTTGATGACACCAGAGAGTCAAATTGGTTTGCACAGGTTACTTTTGATCCTGGAGATAATGCATACTCATATTGATAAAGACATTAGCCAGAAAAATCTCAACATAGATTAACACAATTCGGGTAACTTGATAAAGTTTTATACAAATATTTATACAATGGTGAACAACCTATTCATAAAGCAGGCTAACACAGTACTCCGCAACCTGTTTATAAAGAATACAGTGGAATATAGTGACCTTGAGGAGTAAATCGCAAGAATAAAGATAGGCGGCGCTGACCCAACCACTAGGCAAACTAGGTGATTGCCTAGGATCACAGATTCTTGGGTGTGGGGTGGGGGTGGCGACAAAGAGCAAGGTATTTAAGTTAAACAATAGATACTGACAGCCACTGTTCCCTCTAAGCTGTGCGCGTGTGCGCGCGCACACACCTCGCCGAGCGAGCGCACATACTTTATAACAAAGCGCACAAAAATTATGGTTCTGATTCTGATAGAAAACAACACAGACGTCTTAAAATTTTAAAGTTGTGATTGTAATTACTAGAATTTTCTGCTTCATTTAGTAATAGTCTATTTTCATTTAATTTGATTAAAATCAATGTGGTGTGCATACTGTATTCTGATGTGTAGTCAAATTTTAAAGTATATAATTCCGAGTGTCGTTATGTGGCACACAAAAATTTAACCTTCCTTCAAAAGCTGCACAGCTGATATTTTATGCGCACACAGCCTACAGAAAATTAGAGGGAACATTGCTGACAGCCAAGGCGGCATAAGGCTTAAGGTTTTCCAAGGGCACCAGCACCTTGAACCATCTCTGGGGCTGGCCCTAAAGACAGGTGAGTACAGTATGTCTATGAGCAGTTTTCTTACTACTGCATTTTTTAAAACATTTACTGGAACCTAAGCAGGACTAAAGTCAATTTTATAGTATCCAAAATTCAACAGATCATATTTGGATCTCAAATGTTGATCATAAAAAACTTGCAGAAGCCAGATGGGGAAACAAACAATTAGGAAAATCAAAAGTAAAATTAGTTGAGAGAATCCATAAAGTAATTGGAGAGAGATGATTTTATAAATCTAAAAATAAATAAATAAATAAATAAAATATTGAACAAAGCAAATTTAGGACTTCTAAGCTAAATTTTTAGACAATCAAGACACTATCTGAAGCAATACAGGAGCCCTTTTACTAAGGTGCAGTACGTTTTTGCACTTACTACACATTTTGAGTAAAAATCAACATGTGGTAAATGCAAAAGTTGTGTGCTCTCATGGGTGTGGCCAGCACGTTCCTGCCACTTACCGCACTGAAAAATACACTAACACATAGTAGCGACATTCACAATTAAGGTAGATGCACTTAACGCCGCCTATTGAGGTGGTCTTCCGAGTGCGGTATGTACCACTGCACTACCCATAATGTGCAGTCCATGCTCACTCTCCACCCCTATCCCACCCAGTCACTGGCCCATTGCACAATGTACAGCTAATGCAAGGAACTGGTGTGCGGTAACTGTTTAGCACACCTTAGTAAGCCCTCCAAGAGATAGGAAATACCTACTGTACCTGTAGGCAACTCACCATAAGCTACTCTAGAAAAAAGCTTGAACTAAACCAATCACCATCCCCAAACATTTGCATTTTTAAACTGTTTTTTTTTTTTTTTAGCTTTGTAACATATATCATTTCAACACAATTAATTTATTGGTTTTCTTGAATTGATTTTTAATGAGTTGTATTGTAGCAGGCTAACACAGTACTCCGCAACTAATTTCAGAAAAATCTAGAAGAGTATAGCACAGAATTGCCAGGCTAGATTGCTTTGCCACCCCAAAATCCTAGAGTTTTAAAATGCATTTTGAAAAATGATTCATTAGAAGAGACTTAATTATGGACCAGGTGTCTGATGACTTTGCCCATAGTTGGGAACCCTTGCATCAGACAAAGCATATACAGTATACCACGGACCTGCCAGGAGGAGTCATTAAAGATGTGAAATACAAAAGACTAGTAAAAATAAAATGGTGCCAGTGGATGCATTTTATACATAATGATAATGAATTTAATGTTAATGAGCCTTAAACTCTTGTTTCTATCACTTTAAGGAAGAACAATTCCTCACTGATTGAGCTTGCAATTTGACCTTTTAAATCTTCCTTTTACAATAAAGATTTTTAGCCTGCATTACAGATAATTGCTTACTGACTTTAATACAATCCTCCCTTGGTACTGAACCTGAAAGGTTTGGTATGTCTGCCTTTTCCTATATCGGGTGTCTAGCCTAGATAAGAACTGCTAATGGATTATTTTGCATTTGTTATTGAACATGTCAATGCTGACTTAAGATTTCATGCAACATGCTCCATTGTGTGATGTAAAGAATGCACATTGCAGGATCAAAATAATTAGACTGGGTGGGCCGAAAATTTTTCTAGTGCATGAAAAATATTTTCTTATATAGGATAAGAAATGAGTTAATTTTTTTATTTTATCTTTATGAAATTATACAGTTTTTACCATAAATTAACAAAACTCTTGAGCAGAAAATAGAACAAATGCATGCAATTACCAAGATACAGTAAGGACAATCAGTGCCCAGCAATTTGTTCAACCAGCCCACAAAATAAAGGGAGGCGTAGTACACTGTGAGCAGGCAGGATACAAATCCCCATGGAGCCAGGTGAAGGGTTAAAGGAAAAAGGTTTATTTACAGGGAGTTCACAGCAGTAGAGAGAAACAGTTTTCCCTTCCCCCAAAGTTCCTTCACTCTGGATTTTCGCAGCATTAGCAGAAAAACAGTTCTTCCCTCCTCCGAAGTTCTTTACTCTGGGTTCACAACAGTACTACCAGCAGCCTGCTGACCAACATGGAAACACTCCGTGGTGTCTCCTTAGAGGTAAGGATACTACCAAAAGCAGAGAGGTTCCAAAAAAGAGTAAAGTAGCCCAAATGCCCTCAAGTATGAAGCATACAGAGCTTAAAGATCCCAAATTACCCATGCCTACCAATAGCCAAATTAATATGAATAAAATACAGTCTCTAAAATGCTTTTATGCAAATGCTAGAAGTCTAAAAAATAAAATGGGAGAGTTAGAATATATAGCACTAAATGAGAGGTTAGATATGATTGGAATCTCAGAGACATGGTGGAAGGAGGACAACCAGTGGGACACTGTGATACCTGGGTACAAACTATATTGTAATGATAGAGCTGATCAAATTGGTGGAGGGGTTGCACTCTATGTTAGAGAGGGCATTGAGTCAGAAAGGATTAAAGTTTTTCAGGAAACAAAATTTGCTATAGAATCTCTATGGATTGAAATTCCATGTAAAAAGGGGAAGGCGATGGCAGTGGGGGTGTACTATCGACCGCCTGGCCAGGATGATGAAATGCTCTAAGAAATCAAGGAAGCTAACAAAAGTTACAGCGCAGTAATAATATTCGGTGATTTCAATTACCCCGGTATCGAATGGGTCAGTGTCACGGCAGGACATGCTAGGGAGATAAAGTTCCTAGATGAAATAAATGACTGCTTCTTGGAGCAGCTGGTTCATGAACCGACCAGAGTGGAAGCCATATTGGACTTAGTCCTTAGTGGAACACCAGATCTGGTGCAAGAGATAAGGTTGTTGGGGCCACTTGGCAATAGTGATCATAGCATGAACGTGTTTGATCTAATTAATGGAGGGGGGACGGTAAGGAAATCCACAGTACTACCTTTTAACTTTTGAAAGGGAGACTATGATAAAATGAGGAAAATAGTTAAGAAAAAACTAAAAGGAGCAGTTGCAAAGGTTAAAGACTTACATCAAGCTTGGAAGCCCAGACCAGCTGTATTCCACGCTTTAAGAAAAGTGGAAGGAAGTCCAAAAAACCACCAGCATGGTTTAAAGGTGAGGTCAGAGGGGCTGTTGTTGCCAAAAAAGCATCTTTCAGGAAATGGAAAAAAGAGCCAAACGACGAAACCTGGAAACAGCACATGCACTGGCAAGTTAAATGTAAGGCATTGATAAGAACATAAGAACATAAGATATGCCATACTGGGTCAGACCAAGGTCCATCAAGCCCAGTATTCTGTTTCCAACAGTGGCCAATCTAGGTCATATGTACCTAGCAGTTTCCCCAAGGGACACAGGTTCCACAATGCTTGTATTGGTTCAAGCATTGATATCCTGGGTCCCTTCTTAATAATGGCTTATGGACCTTTCCTCCAGGAACTTGTCCAAACCTTTTTTAAACCCAGCTACACTAACAGCCTTTACTACATCCTCCGGTAACAAATTCCAGAGTTTGATTACACGTTGAGTGAAAAAATATTTTCTTTTATTAGTCTTAAATAGTTTACCCTGTAGCTTCATTGCATGTCCCCTAGTCTTTCTATATTCTGATAAGGTAAACAATCGATCTACGTTTACCCATTCCACTCCGCTCATTAATTTATAGACTTCTATCATATCTCCCCTCAGCCGTCTCTTTTCCAGGTTAAAGAGCCCTAACCTTTTTAGCCTTTCTTCATAGGAGTATCCTTCCATCCCCTTTACCATTTTGGTGGCTCTTCTCTGAACCTTTTCTAATAACTCTATATCCTTTTTAAGATACGGCGACCAGAATTGCACACAATATTCAAGGTGCGGTCTCACCATGGAACGATATAGAGGCATTATAATATCCTTTGTTTTATTTTCCATTCCTTTCCTTATCATACCTAGCATTCTATTTGCTCTCTTGGCCGCCGCTGCACACTGGGCCGAGGGTTTTAACATGGTATCCACAATGACGCTTAAATCTTTTTCCTGGGTGGTGGTTCCTAATGTGGAACCTTGCATCGTGTAACCATAGTTTGGGTTGTTCTTCCCTAGGTGCATAACCTTGCACTTGTCCACATTAAATTTCATCTGCCATTTTGATGCCCAGTCTTCCAATTTATCAAGATCCTCTTGCAATTTTCCACAATCCTCTTGGGTTTTAGCAACTTTAAATAGTTTTGTGTCATCTGCAAATTTGATAAGGCAGGCAAAAGGAGAATATGAGAGGAAGCTTGCTGCGGAAGAAAAAATGCATAATAAAGACTTTCTCAAATACATTCGTAGCAAAAAACCTGTGAGAGAGTCAGTTGGTTCATTAGATGATAGAGGGATTAAAGGGGCACTAAGAGGCGACAAGGCGATAGCGGAGAGATTGAATGAATTCTTTGCTTCGGTCTTTACTGAGGAAGATGTAGGGATGTTACCCATGACTGAAATAGTATTTAAAGGTGCGGAACAATTGAAGGAAATATCGATACATTGGGAAGATGTATTACAACTATTAGATAAACTGAAGAGTAGCAAATCACCTGGGCCGGATGGTATACATCCAAGGGTGATGAAAGAACTGAAATATGAGATTGCAGACCTGCTACTAGTAATCTGTGAACTATCATTAAAATCATATGTAATGCCTGAAGATTGGAGGATGGCGAATGTAACACCAATTTTTGAAAAGGGTTCCAGGGGTGATCAGGGAAACTACAGACCGGTGAGCCTGACGTCAGTACCGGGGAAAATGGTAGAAACCATCATAAAGAACAAAATTGCTGAACATGAAGATAGTCATGGCTTAATGGGAGAAAACCAACATGGCTTTAGACAAGGAAGATCTTGTCTTACTAATCTGTTATGTTTTTTTGAAGGTGTGAATAAACAGGTAGACAAAGGTGAGTTGGTTGATATAGTGTATTTGGACTTTCAGAAAGCCTTTGACAAGGTCCCTCATCAGAGACTTTTGGCAAAACTAAAGAGTCATGGGATAGGAGGCAGTGTACTATTGTGGATCAGGAACTGGTTAAAAGATAGAAAGCAGAGGGTAGGGCTAAATGGCCAATTTTCCCAATGGATAAAGGTGAATAGTGGTGTACCCCAGGGATCTGTGCTGGGTCTGCTGCTTTTTGACATATTCATAAATGACATGGAAAAGGGAATAACGAGTGAGGTTATCAAATTTGCAGATGACACAAAATGATTTAAAGTTGCTAAAACCCAAGAGGATTGTGGAAAATTGCAAGTGGATCTTGATAAATTAGAAGACTGGGCATCAAAATGGCAGATGAAATTTAATGTGGACAAGTGCAAAGTTATGCACCTAGGGAAGAACAACCCAAACTATGGTTACACAATGCAAGGTTCCAAATTAGGAACCACCACCCAGGAAAAATATTTAGGCGTCATTGTGGATAATATGTTAAAACCCTTGGCCCAGTGTGCAGCGGCGGCCAAGAGAGCAAATAGAATGCTAGGTATCATAAAGAAAGGAATGGAAAATAACACAAAGTATATTATAATGCCTCTATATCGTTCCATGGTGAGATCGCACCTTGAATATTGTGTCCAATTCTGGTCGCCGTCACCAAAATGGTAAAGGGGATGGAAGGATACCCCTATGAAGAAAGGCTAAAAAGGTTAGGGCTCTTTAACCTGGAAAAGAGTTGGCTGAGGGGAGATATGATAGAAGTCTATAAATTAATGAATGGAGTGGAACGGGTAAACGTAGATCGATTGTTTACGTTACCAGAATATAGGAAGACTGGGGGGCATGCAATAAAGCTACAGAGTAAACTATTTAAGATTAATAAAAGAAAATATTTTTTCACTCAACGCGTAATCAAACTCTGGAATTTGTTACCGGAGGAAGTAGTAAAGGCTGTTAGTGTAGCTGGGTTTAAAATAGGTTTGGACAAGTTCCTGGAGGAAAGGTCCATAAACCATTATTAAGATGTGACCCCGGATATCAATGCTTGACCCAATATAAGCATTGTGGAACCTGTGTCTTTTGGGGAAACTGCTAGGTACGTATGACGTAGATTGGCCACTGTTGGAAACAGGATACTGCGCTTGATGGACCTTGGTCTGACCCAGTATGGCATATCTTATGTTCTTATGTTCTTAAGTGGTTATTCCGTACTCTGGAACACCTCAGGCTCTTCTCTCCCTCTCACGCCCCAGGTCTCTTGCTTCCTGGAATAAAGTCTGGAGCCTGGCCACACCATTCCCTGGCATTCTCTAGCCTTTCTTCTTAAAGGGACAGGGGATGGGGTGTTTCCCAAACACTCCATCACAATGCCTCACCTCAGCTCAACCCTAGACAGTGGAGTGTCCGCGACTCCCAGCCCCTCAGTAATGTCTTGGAAAGCAAAATGGGTATGTCCCGGAACACAAGGGAGTACACAAGGAGCAGAAGCGATAGATGACCCAGTGGCTCAAAAATAGTTTCAAAATACTTTATGGAAGGTCCCCGACGCGTTTCGGCTTTCACCTTTCTCAAGGGGAGAAATGTGAAACGTGCACCGAAGTGCCGTTTAAAATGAAGAGACACTGAGGTCTTTAGATGGGGTTGTATAGTTATGAGGAACAGAACACTGTATTAGCAAATAATCACGGCCAGGACTGTGTAAGGTACGTTTGGAAGAACGTTTGGAAGAACGTACCTTACACAGTCCTGGCCGTGATTATTTGCTAATACAGTGTCCTGTTCCTCATAACTAGGTTGAATCCGATTGTGCAGTAAAACAGTGCTACAACATACTTCACCAAAGAAAGAGCACAGTGTCTCTTTACTTTAAAAGGCACTTCGGTGCACGTTTTCATGGCACAATACAACCCCATCTAAAGACCTCAGTGTCTCTTCATTTTAAACGGCACTTCGGTGCACGTTTCACATTTCTCCCCTTGAGAAAGGCGAAAGCTGAAACGCGTCGGGGACCTTCAATAAAGTATTTTGAAACTATTTTTGAGCCACTGGGTCATCTATCGCTTCTGCTCCTTGTGTACTCTACTGGTTTCTGCAGGAGCCCTGCTCTCCTGTGTGCTGTCCGGAACACAAGAGAACCAATCTTTATTCCACTGCACTCGGCAAATCCAATTCCATTTTGGGTATTTGAGATGGCTTCCCCAAACAGAATGTTGGGTCCACGCCCTTCTCCTTGGACCGTTGAAGCTAGGACAGGAGTCCATGCCTTTAGCCGAGTCACAGGGTAGACTGCAATTCTCCTCCTCTTGTCTGGCAGTGAAATCATGTAGTCAGCAGATCCCACTGGCTCTATCGCCTCATAGGGGCTTTGCCACGTAGAGGAGAGCTGACACCCCAATGTGGGGTGGAAAACCAGGACTTGGTCCCCAGGTTGAAAAGCCTGCTGTACTCTCCCTTGCTGATAGGCATCTGCCCTGGTCCTCTGTTTCTGACCTAGGTGTGGTCTCACCATTTCTTCAGCGTCCTTTAATCGCTCCTTCATCTGGAGTACATAGTCTTTCATATTAGGGCTGTGTTGTGGTTTCTCATTCACTCTGTTTTTTTTGTGTTGACTTAGACTCTCCACGCTTGTCTGCTCAGAAGGACTGTCCCCATACATGGGTTTTCCCAGTTGAGTAGGTGGAATCTCCTGAGAGCTATCTGTAGGCCTTTCAGGGCACTCTCCGGCCTCTGAGCCCTCCTCTACAAATGCCCCCAAGGTCAGTTTGAGAGGCCTTCTCAAACCGGCACTGTCTGAGGGACTTGAGGGTCTCCATTCCTATGGGGGTTTTCAAGTCAACTAGCGCTGTTGGATATTTCTGTTGGTCCCCATGGACACAAACTAAAGTCACAAGCTTGTCATAGTTGATTTGATGTATTGTCCTCGTGTCCTGCCTCATGAGAGTCCTCACGCTCCCTGAGCACAACAGAGCTTGCAGCAGAGTGCCCTCCAGCTCCACGGGTATCACAAATATTTCACCCTCGACTGGGGACATTTATGCAAGACTGTACAGATGGGAGGTCATAAAATTTGTATCCATTGGTTCCCCAAATGTTAAGGGGCACTCCTGGGCATAGTGGGCCCTGCCTCCACACTTGAAGCAGGTCAGATAGCCGCCATCTGATCCTTGGGGGGGAGGGGGGAGGGGTGTGGGGGGGGGGGAGAATGTGCAGACCTTGGCCCGGGAACCCTCAATGGCTTGGGTTTTCCTTGCTAGCCCCGTTGGGCTACAGACTGCTTTGTTTCCTCCTGCCTGGGTGTTTTCGGCTGATATTCAAAGAACTCTTCTGCAATTTCCAAAGCACTTTCCAAGGTTAATTATGAGAACTGGTGCACCCGTCATTTCATGGGAGAGGTCAGGCCCTCTATAAACTGCTCCAACAATACAATGTTGGCCAGCTCTACTCTAGTATTCACCTCGGGTTCCAGGCAGTCTCTTTCAGTCGATAGAAGCCATGCCAGGGGTTTTTCTTCGGTTCCAGAACCCCTTCTCTGAACCGTTGCCATTAGGCCTCTGGCGTACACCCAGCTCGCTTCAAGATGGCAGTCTTGACTGCTGCATAGGTGGCCCCTCCCTCAGGGTTAACCTCCTGGAAGGCAGCTTGACTGCTTCCAGTCAGTAAGTTTCCTAGATATGTAATCCACATTGTCTTCGGCCAACCAGTCAGCCGAGCTGTCCACCCAAAATTTACTAGGAAGTGATCTGGGTCTTCTCCTTCCACCATTTTAGGCAGGGGTGGTATTGAAGGGTGGGACTGCCACCCTTGAAGCACCTGGGAGACTTTCACCAGCAAACCTTGCTGCATTTCCACTGATTTCTGTAACACTTGTTGCTGCTGCGCCCTGATTCATGTGGGGCTTACTGCTCTCAAAACCCACCATCTGGCTGCCCCTGGCAGAATGGGATCTCAATGTGGGTCTGGCGCAGCTTACCAAGCTGCCCTTTGAACCACTGGCTACCTGCTGTCAGCATACACAGCAGAACATCATGCCTAGCATAGGTGTCAGGGTTGTTCCCAGACCTTGGATTTCAAGCAGCTTTGTTACTCTGGTGATATCAGTCTCCAAACTTAATGAGGGTAGTTTACAAGATGAGATTAACTCTGACCCCCTGGTGATGTCATTCTCCAGACTGATGAGATTGGTCTGCAGCCCCTCCTTGCTAAATCAAGAATAGAAGACCTCAAAGGGAGGTGACTGGAAACAATAGCAGACCTCAAACGGAGGTAGCATATTGAGTTCCCCCCCCCCCCCTAGTAGTGGCTGCCCTACCTAAGACACGAGATTTGGACTCATAAGGGGACTTGTTTATCTCTAGAACACTAGAGACAGTACTGTGCAGGACAGGGGACCTGCTAGACATAGCAAGGTATTTAATACAGGAGGTATTAGACAAGCTGCCTACTATCATGTAATGGCAGCTGGGACAGGTACCACAGGTTTGCTTCCACCATTTCCAGGCACAAATAATAAATAAAAATAAAAAAGGTGTGGGAGATGTCAGCATACACCAGCAGGACATCATGCCTAGCATAGGTGTCAGGGCTGTTCCCAGACCTTGGATTTCAAGCAGCTTTGTTACTCTGGTGATATCAGTCTCCAAACTGATGAGACTGGTCTGCAGCCCCTCCTTGCTAAATCAAGAATAGCAGACCTTAAAGGGAGGTGACTGGAAACAATAGCAGACCTCAAAGGGAGGTGCTAGAGAAAATTCACTATAAAGGACAGAAATACTTCCTCTTTCTCTCTCTCTCTTCCTATTTTCATCGGACACACCTTGCCATGAGGCTCTGACACCCACTTCACCCCTCCCCCCTCTCTCTCTCTCTGATCTCTCTCACACACACATGCACACACATAGAGTCTTTCATATACTCTATTCTCTCTCACACTTCACACATGCACACACACACACAGATTCATTGATGCACACTGAAGCAGCTCTTTAACAACCACTATATAACTCTGTTCTGTAACTATGTAATAAGCCTATTTCTGTATAAGACTCTTTTTCCAAGCCACCCCAGTTTTGGTCATCTTATTTGTGCTGCTTACCCTACTGTCTCTGTGAAATGAACCCAGGACCAAACGGAGAGTAGACCAGAAGATTACAAACCAGAAGATTACATATCCAGAAGATTACACCTGCCACCTCCGATATCTATTTTGAAAGGTGGCCTTCCTGGTGGCACTCACCTTGGCATGCCGAGTCAGTGAGCTCCAGGCCCTGGTGGCCAAGCCACCCTGCACCAGATTCTACAAGAACAAGGTCATGCTCCGCACTCGCCCAAAGTTTCTTCCGAAGGTGGTATTGGATTTCCACCTCAATCAGGAGGTGGAACTCCCTATCTTCTTTTCACAGTCCCACACCGACAAGGCATCAGCTGTTGTGTATACTTTGTACACAGTCCAAAACGTGATCTGAGTGGAAAAACACTTTATTATCAATAATTCTAAGACCTAGTACAACCCGACACAGGCCGTGTTTCGGAGACCTTCATCAGGGGTTGTCAAAGTAGGTACTAAAACGTAAAAACATATAAATTAATAATGCTAAAAATCAATATATGGGAAAGAACAAATAAATAATTAAAAACATAAATACAATGTAATCAATCATATAAACAATACATAAAGAATAAGACCAAATCCATTACTTAAAAGTGTGGATACGCAAATACATTAAAATGCCATATGTATAAAATAAAACAAAATACAATAAAATAGAATATAACAAATTGAAACAGATTAAGATAGAGAACTCAAAAGATGTGACAAGCACAAGGTTTCAACACTAATACCTTAGTTTTGGATATGGTGAACAAGTAATCTTCAAAAGGAAACAACAACGCTAGAACAAAGAAAACAGAATGAGGCATATGTATACCATGGAGATTATAATTGTACAGCAATTGTTGACTTCTCAGAAGATGAAGCTCAAATCTTTATCCCCGGAATTACATAAAAAGCAAAAAACAGGTACTAGTCTCCAAATTGGGGAGGAAGGAGGTCAGGCTCAGAGGTATCAAAAAGAACTCTAATACAACAATGTGCCTCAGTGATACTCAATGTAGCTATGGAGTCTCTAAAAAAGGTATCAAACCCATCAGTGTACTTCGATGGGAAGGAACAACTTTAGTTAAGAAATCTAAAACTCTATGATGAATAGTGTAAAAGATAACGCTAAAAAAATAAATAGATAAATAAATAAAACAATAAATAGATAAAACAAGTGAAGGTCTCCAAAACACGGCCTGTGTCGGGTTGTACTAGGTCTTAGAATTATTGATAATAAAGTGTTTTTCCACTCAGATCACGTTTTGGACTGTGTACTTGTTACCACGTGATTTCTTGCCTTTTTGTTGGACTACCGTTGTGTATACTTTGGACTGCAAAAGGACCCTGCCCTTTTATCTACAGTGTATTTGGAGCCATCGCAAAGCCTCAGAGCTTTTTGTCTCATATGACCCCATGTGGACCCTGGCCATCTGGTTGGTGGATTGCATCACTTTCACCCACAACCGGGCTGGGCTGCCGTTGGAGCGCCAGGTCACTGTGAATAATATCAGAGCTATGGCAACCTTGGTTGCCAATCTCCACTTGATTCCCATGGCAGACAACTGCTGGGCCACCACCTGGTCTTCGGTCCACACTTTTGCAGCTCACTACTACCTGGAGAGGGAGTCTTGATGGGACCGTGCCTTCGGCCAAGCTGTACTCTGTAATCTGTTTGGGGTTTAGGCAACTCCTGCCCTCCAACCCTTCTTGTTCAGGCTACCAGAGCCATGGTTCTCCCTGAACATTGGGGTCCTCCGTGTCTGTCCTCAGATGCACTTGCAGCTGCTCACGGCTGGTTCATGTTTTTTTCTACCAGTCCTTGGTAGCCTGGAACTAGGAAGTCCCATATGAGAGGACTGACTTCCTGCTTGTTCCTGGAGAAAGCATAATTACTCACCTGTAACAACTGTTCTCCGGGGACAGAAGGAATCAGTCCTCACAATGCTCCCTCCTCTCCTTGGAGTTGCTCTTCATTTTGGACATTTTTTTCTTTATTGGCTCTAGCTAAGTCATCTGACTGACCAAGATGGCACCCTTGGGTGGGAAGGGGACCACGCATGTGTGGTGGCATCTCCCAAAGGCTTGCTTTGGAAGCTGGGAAGATGCTTCCGTGAGGGCTCCATCGGTGTCGATGTCACCCACATGGGAGGACTGATTCCTGCTGTCCCTGGAGAACACCTGTTACAGGCGAGTAACTACACTTTATCTGCATATTCTGGAATGAGGAGGGACATGGGTGCGGATTGCACTTTTTGTTGGCACACACAAACTATGTTACATGTTACATGTAAAATAGTTTATAAATTTACCCATTCCATGTAAAACTGTTATGTTCATTGTAAACCGCCTTGATAAAACTGAGAGGCAGTATATAAAAATGCCAAATAAATAAATAATAAACATACTGACACTAATGCAGATAGTGCGGATATACTTACTGCATGGTAGAGTTTTTTGTATGCAGCTACTCTATGACGAGATGCAGGGAACACTCCCAAAAGCTTCCACATAGGCTTTGTGATTAGCATGTGATAATTTAGGCGCTTAGCATGCAGCAAATGCAAAATGTTTCCATACATAGCGTTCTAAAAGAAATATCACCAGAGGTTTACACCAGGTGTTATCAGCTCCTTTTTCTTCTAGTTATTCTTTCTAGGCACCCCAACATCCTTCTGACTTTTGCTATTGACTTATCAGCCTGTTGGGATGTGATAAGCCTCAGATCGCTTTACGTTTTGTCTATGACAGAGCTTCATCCCCTATACTGTACTGCTCTTGAGCTGTTCATCCTAAAGTGTGCTACTTTCTTGGGTTTGTGCACCCCAAAAAATACATGATCTTGCATTAAATCCTAACTGTTTAACTCCAGGACATTCCCAAAACTTTATTAGACCACACCCTATGTTTTCTGCATCTTCCAAAGTGTCTACCTTTTGCAGATTTTGGTATCATCCTTTTAGCCCTTCCACAATATCATTTACAAAATTATTGAATAGATTTGGACCACAGACTGTTTCCTGTGGCTCCCCACTTGAATGCTCCCTTCTCTTGAAGAGAGCTCTGTTTGCTATCACCTTTTTGCTTCCTTTTACTAAACCGTTTATAATCCAGTTAATCACTTTAGGAATTAAACTTTACTTATATATATAAACAGCTAAGAAAATGGGAGTATGTTGGTGTTTTTCTCACATGAGATTTTTCTTTTAATATTTGTTTCTAGTCTTTAAAATAGTTTTTATAGCTTCTGGCGGGATGCTTATTATCCCACGAGTAAACAAAAGTCTAAGGCTTAAAAAATATATATATTAAAGCCACAAGTATGAAGAAATATGTGTTTATAGCTCTTTCACTGCAATCCAGTAATTTACTCTGCAGGAAGATCTCATTTATTTTCTCATGTTTTTTTTACAAAATCAGTAAGGCGTCAATAATGCAAGATCCTGTTGTCCAAGGGGGGCTATTCATTGCTTAATCTTGTACTGTACAGTAATGAAAACCACTGAACAGGGAATTTTATTCTGATATATGAATCTAAGGTAAAAGTCTGTGTGGGTCAGCAGAGAGGATGAATTTATTTGATCTTCTGCATTTGTGGTCAGTTGGTTTGGAAACAGAATCTGTATTCTTAGCACCCATTTTCCAAATGAGCATTCTCTGGTGACTGCTGTTTGGTTAGTGGCCTGGACAAAGTTGTAAATAATGCAAGATTTTTCTGGTGCAATGAGATTCCATTCTTTTGCTGCAATTATGTTTTTTAAACTTGGGGTTCTGGAAATTGGTAATTGGTGCCAGTTAAAAACTTTTGAGTTAACAGTATCATTGAGATGCTGATGTAATAAGGCACGCATTAAGAATCTGCGCAGAGTTTCTTAATGCATGATAAAACAATCACCCACTTTACCCCCAGTGAAGGAAATGGATGTGATGCACATTACTATGGCATTAAACAAAGTGTATGGTGATATGCACACAGTGTTCTATATTAGGTGTTTCTGTGCACAAATTTTACTTTTATTCATTGCATCTCAGAAATGATTGGTCCTTTATCATTAATTAGACTAAATCATCTATATCTATATAAGATATAAATACTGACAAATCATTCATGCTGAGGTGCATGAATAAATGAATATTAAGATGCACAGAACCGCTTATCACAGTAAAAATGATAAAACAGAAGTAGAAGATGTGGAAGACTGCTTTCTTTTTACCTTAGAGGATTCCCTTCCCACAGCCTCTGATCCAGAATTCTCTCTGCCATAGCTGCCAGGAATCATCCTCTTCTTTATTCTAATCGCACGCTCAAGAACTTATACCTCTCACCCACAAAACGCTCCAAAATCTTATTTTCTCCAATTTCATATTCAAGAAATTTCTCCTCTGGTGTGCAAAACATCTCATAGCATTTTCTACTCGCCAAACACCTAGGTGGGTTCCTTAAACCAAAGGGAAAACATCCAACTAGGCGCTCTTTCCAACTTCTCTCTGTCGCATCTCCTAGACTCCCTGAGCTTCCATGAGTTAGGAGACTATTGCTCCAATTGCATCTCACTTGTCTAGCATCTTTATTGACTAAAAGGACTCTAAACTGGTAGTCCAGGCACTCCAACTCTGGGTACTGGGCACAGAAACAGATTTCCCGACTGAGAGTTTCTTCTCCTAGCTATTGGTACTTCTTTCCTCTAGGTCTCCCAGTCTCAGGTGAAAGAACGATCCATTCTTTCTTCTTGACCACAGTTGGTTTAATAATCAAGGCCTAGTCCTTCAAAAATTAGAGTTAAGCATTCATTTAGCTTACTACCTGCCTTAGTTTGGCAGAAAAGAGGCAAGAGGTAATTTTTGCCTTCTAAACTAGGGGATTTATACTTTTTGCCTGACATCATGCATCCATGTCGTCTCCTCTCAGTGAAGAACAGTACACTCCCACATATGAAATGACATTTCCCCCTGAGCCTGTGGCATGTCTGCAGCACACAGCTACCGTTTACATTAGTTACTGAGTTAATCACTGAGGTGCATGACATCCAATGACTAGGGTGTTTAATGACCCTTCATATTATATTTTAGTTTTATGGTACTCCGGCTTGCCATACCATCCTTGCAGGGACACTTGGACAATGAAACACACTGTCAACACACAACACGTCTATCTGATGGTCTTTCACATTGCATCCGACTTCACTACTGAGTGGCTTGGTCAAACAACCAGTATACAATAAGAAGAAAATGGCAAGGTCTTACATTACCCTATAGAAAACTCACTACTGCAATGTACCACTGTAATAGAACTTTTTTTCAAACAACCAGGGATCAATTTATTTTCCTTTGCACTGTAAGTTATTTTCATCATTTTCCATTTTATATTTCTTGAGAGCCCTGTTCAACTGCTCCTCTATAATTTCTGATCACAGATGGGAGAAGGTGATATATAATTTGAATACGATCAAGTGACTTACCAGCAATTGCCCAAAATAAATAAATGGAGTAGCCAACAAACACAGCAGGGAGGTTTCAGATGATAAATAGCCATTTACAATAGGTAGTCATATAGCGTGTGTTATTGTACATCAGGTCTCATTTTATGCAATGAGACCTATTTACCAATAATGTGCATTTATAGTAAAATAACACGTGCTATCAGTAGAACATTTTAGGAATGACAATGCCATAGCTTGGACTGTCTGGCAGTCAATACAGGGAGCCTAGGAAACCAGATAAAAGGGCAATGTCATGTTAGTGCTGCTGGCCATTTAGATTCTCACATGCTGGAGAACTTCCCTGCTTGTCTAACCTCTGTGGCTCAAAGTGTTATTAGCATCTGCAGGGTCTCCTGGGTCAACGGATCTCTACCGCTGTATAGCATCAACCGGCCCGACTGCCTCAGCCCTCCTTTGTGTGCTGATGAAGGAGCTCCTTAGGGTGCTCCTTTGGACAGACTTCGGGTGGTTTCTGAATACTTCCTGGTTTTGTTTTTCTTGCTTTAAGATGTCCTTCATTGAGATCATTTATAGCAGTGGCTGCTAGGGCAGTTTGCCATATCACGTGAGAACTTAGGAACTTAGATCTCCAGCTATTAGAAAACAGATTTCAATTGACTCGTATTTATTGTCTGAGATTAATCGTGCTGTTTTAGGATTAAGGATTTTATTAGTAAATGCAAGGTCAGGAAGGAATAAGATTCCTATTATTCATCACCGACATGAACTTGGACATAGTGGGGGGCATATTAAGTGGCGGCGACCTCTGCTTTAAATGAAAACTGAATATTCAGTGCCAGTGTATATCTGGCAACTGGCACTGGAAATCTAGTTTGTCCTGATTTTAGTTTTGCAGTCTAGTCAGCAGCGATATTCAGCCACTAATCAGATTGCAAACCCATGATTTGACTATCCAATTAGCAGCTGAAAATCACTGCTGACCAGATAGGCTGCTCCCAGAACACACCAGAGCTATCCAGATAGCACCGGGGCATTTAATCTGGTTAAATTTCCTTCTCAGCAGCATTTATGTGGTTTGCAAGTTTGCAAACCATCTAAATACTTTAGAATATGAAACTTCCCCCCCCCCCACCATTATGTATCACTGAGTCTTGACTTTTAGATACTGATATCTTCCTGATGAAACAGTGTTTGTCAACCTCATGTCACATGGGTTGTTAAATGTTGTAGTTTAAAAAGGGGTGGAAGTGTCCTTTCCATATTGTCCAGCTAAACCAATCCACACAAGTGGGTTGTGTCCTCCACCAGCAGATGTGGAGACAAAGAAACATTCCAGAGGCATTTTATGACCTCATCCTGCTAGTATAGTCAGTACAGATAGAGGCATAACTTCAGTATTTCTCTGTCTCCAGCAGATAGTAGATGAAAGATTTTGCGACTCTGATGAAATTTGGAGAAAGCACCCACGGGGTGACTTTCTTATTAAAGCACAGCACTGAAGGATCCACTACAGTCACCCTTAAAACTGTTGCTCTTTTGGATGTTACCATACAGAGGAGGAGAATTGGTTAAGCTCCAGCTCCTCATTCTTATACTGCTAAGGAGCAGTGGAGCAGCCAGATGTTTTGGAAAGAAGTTTGGAAAACGATTGTTTAAGCCTCACACAACTTCAGTGCTCCCTCTCTCCTTCCTCCTGGTTGTCCCTCGAAGATTAGAAAAAGGCTCCACAGAAGTATGGGTTTACAGGCCCTAGCAGCAGGGGAGTAGCAATGAGCCCAACATCGTTTGCGTGCCTTGGGTTCCCACGGGATGAGTAACCAAACAAAATCTGTCTTGCCTGACTTGTTTTGTGGGGACTATCTGATCTCATCTGCTGTGTAGTGTGTCCATCAGGTTTGGGCCACTCGGTGCATCCATTGTTGTGGTACGAGTTTTCTCATCTTATTTCCCTACCTTGTTGAGCTGCCTGCACACATTAGCTGTGCCTTGTGCGCTTTGTAAGTGCTTTACTATGCTAAGCATTAAATATGTGCCTTTACTCTGTGTTTAGCTATAGCTCACGGTGTTAATGCCTGCACGGCCATAGCTTGTGGTATTAGTGCCTGCACACTAAATGGCATCTAAGATTCACATTATTGGCACCTAAGAACATAAGATATGCCATATTGGGTCACACCAAGGTCCATCAAGCCCAGAATATTGTCATAAGTACCTAGCAGTCTCCCCAAAAGACACAGATTCCACAATGCTTATATTGGGACAAGCAGTGATATCCTGGGTCCCTTTTAATAATGGTTTATGGACCTTTCCTCCAGGAACTTGTCCAAACTTTTTTAAACCCAACTGCATTAGCAGCTTTTACTACATCCTCCAGTAATAAATTCCAGAGTTTGATTACATGTTGAGTGAATTTTTTTTCTCTTATTAGTCTTAAATAGGCTACCCTGTAGCTTCATTGTATGTCCCCTAGTCTTTTTATATTCTGATTCGTAAACAATCGATCTACGTTTACCCGTTCCACTCTATTTATTAATTTATAGACCTCTATCATATCTCCCCTCAGCCATCTCTTTTCCAGGTTGAAGAGCCCTAACCTTTTTAGCCTCTCCCCAGAGGGATATCCTTCCATTCCCTTTACCATTTTGGTGGCTCTTCTCTGTATCTTTTCTAATAACACTATATCCTTTTTAAGATACGTCAATCTAGAATTGCACACAATATTCAAGGTGTGATCGCAGTTTGGAATGATACAGAGTCATTATAATAGCCTTTGTTTTATTTCCATTCCTTTCCTTATGATACCTAGCATTCTATTTGCTCTCTTGGCCACCGCTGCACACTGGGTAGAGGGTTTTAACATGTTATCTACAATGACACCTACATTTTTTTCCTGGGTGGTGATCCTAATGTGGAACCTTGCACTGTGTAACCATAGTTTGGGTTGTTCTTTCTTAGGTGCATAATTTTGCACTTGTGCACATTAAATTTCATCCCATTTGGATGCTCAGTCTTCCAATTTATCAAGATCCTCTTGCAATTTTCCACAATCCTCATGGGGTTTAACAACTTTGAATAGTATTGTGTCATTTTCAAATTTGATAACCTCATTTGTTATTCCCATTTCAAGGTCATTTATGAATATGTTAAAAAGCAGCGGACCCAGCACGGATCCCTGAGGTACTCCACTATTCACCTTTTTCCATTGGGAAAATAGGCCATTTAGCCCTACCCTGTGCTTTCTATCTTTTAACCAGTTCCTGTTAGTACACTGCCTCCTATCCCATGACATTTTAGTTTTGCCAAAAGTCTCTGATGAGGGACCTTGTCAAAGGCTTTCTGAAAGTCCAGAAACACTATATCAACTGACTCACCTTTGTCTACGTGTTTATTCACACCTTCAAAATAAACATAACAGATTAGTAAAACAAGACCTTCCTTGGCTAAAGCCATGTTGGCTGTCTCCCATTAAGCCATAATTTTGTTCTTTATGATAGTTTCTACCATTTTTCCCGGTATTGACATTAGGCTCACCGGTCTGTAGTTTCCCAGATCACCCTTTTAAAAAAATTGGCGTTACATTGGCCATCCTCTAATCTTCAGGTATTGCAGATGTTTATTTATAAGATTTCAATCAAAGTTGTATAAGCAATCATACTTGAAACAGAAAAAAGACTTAAGCACGTATCCTATATTTTTTTTGAACCTACTAAATTAGTCTCCTTTATTAGTGCTCGCTTGTCTGCTGGTCCCTAGGTGAGTAGATATATTTGCTATATGGGTATACCGGTCCTTGCAGGTTTAGCTATTCCTAATGAGTTTATAATTGCTTCTATTCCTTTTATTGGGTCTCTCCAGTGTGAGGACTTGTAAGACTGGGTTCTAAAATTGTTCATGAATGTATCTTAGTTTCCTTTTGTAATTACAGATGTTTTTAATGATAGTTCACAGAGTACTAAGAGCAGGTCTGCAATCTCATATTTCAGTTCTTTCAGGACCCTTGGACGTATACCATCCGGTCCAGGTGATTTGCTGCTCTTCAGTTGATCAAATAGTTGTAATACATCTTCCCGGTGTATCAATATTTCTTTCAATTCTTTCGCAGTATCACTTTTAAATACCACTTCAGTCATGGGTAACATCCCTACATCTTCCTCAGTAAAGACCGAAGCAAAGAATTCATTCAGTCTCTTCGCTATAACCTTGTCCCCTCTTAGTGCCCCTTTTATCCCTCTATCATCTAATGGTCCAACTGACTCTCTCACAGGTTTTTCGATATGGATGTACTTGAAAAAGTCGTTATTATGGACTTTTGTTTCCACAGCAAGCTTCTTCTCAAATTCTCTCTTTGTCTGCCTTATCCATGCCTTGCATCTAACTTGCCCGTGCTTGTGCAGTTTCCAATTTTCGTCATTTGGCTCTTTTTTCCATTTCCTGAAAGATGCTTTTTTGGTAATAACAATTGCCTCTCTGATCTCACCTTTAAACCATGTTGGCAGATTTTTGGGCTTCCTTCCACTTTTCTTAAATCGTGGAATACAGCTGGTCTGGGCTTCCAAGACAGTATTTTTGAACAACACCCAAGCTTGATGTAAGTCTTTAACCTTTGCAACTGCTCCTTTTAGTTTTTTTCTTAACTATTTTCCTCAATTTATCATAGTCTCCCTTTCAAAAGTTAAAAGGTAGTGCTGTGGATTTCCTTACCATCCCTCCTCCATTAATTAAATCAAACACAATCATGCTATGATCACTATTGCCAAGTGGCCCCAACAACCTTATCTCTTCCACTAAGGACTAGGTCCAAAATGGCTTCCCCTCATGCCTGCTACTAAGAAGTGCTGCCTGCTCTGTGGAAAGTGGAGAATTATGTTGCTGGATTCTGGTTTCTGAAATTGTTACATGGAAGCTTCGAATGGGCCTTGGCAGCAAGGGGACATGAGTGCACTGGCATTCTCATCTTCATTGCAGGAGGCAGTAGATGTGGCAGTGAAAAAGGATGATCTCCAGGTTTTGGACTTTACCGCTCACTCTACTGGCCCTTCTCTTAAGATATCTTCTTCTTGGAGGATCATGACAATTCTGTAATTATCTACCTGGTCAGAAACTGGTGGCTCTAATTGCTCAGATTTCTTCAGCTCTGTGTTTGGCTGCCTCTCTGGCAACAGAACAGGTGCTACAGGTACACCCCCTCTTGCAGGGTGTTCAGAATTCTACAAGGGCCTTTCCTTTGCTGGAGGTTATCAACAGCATGGTCCATTGGGAGTAGGAGTTGCCCAACTCACCGGTGAAGGGATTGAGGGTCCTAAAGAAGCTTTATACCCTGCCACAAGAGGACTATACTATGTGGTTCGGCACCCTTGGGTGGATGTGCATGTCACAGTAATCACAAAGCAGACCAGCATCCCAGTGGATGATGGTACAGCCCTAAAAGTCTACCTGGATTATGAGATTGGAATTTCTCCTAATGTCAAAGCCCTTTGAGCTCTTTAAGGGGGTCACACTTAAAGATCTGTCCCTGAAGACTGTCTTCTTATTCGCAATCTGGGTTTGGCAAGATGTATCTCTGTCCTGCAGGTGTTATCATGGAGGGCCCCTTACTTGTCATTCTCAGAGGAGGCTGTGTACATTCAGCCCATCCTTTCCTTCTTACCCAAGGTGGTATCATCCTTTCATATTAATCAGATGGTCTTTCTGCCCTCCTTTAATAGGGAACAATGGGAAGAAGAAGAATCTTTTGGTGCCTGGTGGATGTCTGGTATCTTAAGGTTACTAACTCCTTTTTCAAGTCAGACCATTTATGCTGTTCGCGGGACTGCGTAAAGGTGATGCAGCTAACAAGTCTACCTAGGATGCTGGATCAAGGAGGCCTTTGATTCAGCATATCTGTTGCAGAACTGGCCAGTTCCTGAGGGTTGGTGAGCACATTCCACTTGGGCACAGGCAAGGTAGAGTGCAGCTCAGTCACCCTCTCAGACATTTATTGGGTGGAAACATAGGCATCACTTTCCACTTTTGTTAGGCATTACCACTTGGATGGGAAAACAACCATCCAACAACAAAGCACAACTACCACGTAATTGAAGAACAAACCAGTCTAGAGTGTGGTATTTCTAATAGGGTTCATTTATTCAACTTTTCAATTCTGGGATGCAAGGAGCCTAACCTGACATGGCTATGTTTCGGCACTGTCTTCCTCAGGGGTGGAAAGGTTTCAGTCTGGCAATATTTCAATGTATTTATATTGAAACATTGCCAAACTGAAGATCCTGCAGGAAGTTTGAGGAATGATGAATGGATTTCTACTAGATTCAATTCTGTTATGTGCCTTTTAACCCCTGAGGAAGACAGAGCCGAAACACGGCCATGTCTGATTAGGCTCCTTGCACCCCAGAATTGAAAAGTTGAATAAAGGAACCCTATTATTTATTTATTTATTTGACTTTTTTTTTATACTGCTTTTCACCGAGGCAAGGCGGTGTACATTTCTGTTTTTTTGGGTTTTTTTTTAAAATTTCAATAATCTTTATTTAATAACCAAAAAGGAAAAGTTATAAACAATAGTCCACATCAAGAGGAATGCCTGTTCATTACCAAAGAAACAATTCAAGAACAAAATTTGCACAGTATACTCCACTTTTTGGACACCCGGTAAAACATCATTGAAACCCACATTAACAAAACCAGATGGCCATTAAAAATTAAGAAACCAAATTCAACCACTCTGCTTCCCAGACAAGAAAACCTCGAGTTGGGCAGAATCCAAAACCACATGTTTGTCGCCTTGATAAACCACAATGCATTTACAGGGGTATGTCAAAAAGTAAGAAGCTCCCAGGGCTAAAACGTGAGGTTTCAGATTCAAAAAAGCTTTCCTAAGTCGCTGAGTAACTCAACAAACATCTGGAAATATTTGTATAGGACTTCCACAAAAATTAGAACTCTTCTTTGCAAAGTACAACCTCATTATCATACTTTTATCAATAAGAGAAATAAAAGAAACAATCAGGGTAGTTGAAGTGGGAATAGGATCAGCCGATGATTCCAAAAAATTTGATAAATCTAAAGTTTTGGATGGAGAGAGATGAACTAACTCATCCTCCGTCTGTCCCTCAGTCTTGGCACCTCGGGGAGCATAATAAATATTGGAGAATTTAATGACATCCACATTATTAATCAAGAGAACCTTTTTAAAATACTTCTGAAGGAGAATAATGGAAGACAAAAAATGAGTACAGGAAAAATTAAGTAACCAATTATTAACCTGGGTGGCATTCTCAAGACTTTCAAGCTGCCAATAAATCACCATACTATGATGTATGGAAGACAAAAGAGCAGTTTGGGTCAAATCATATTGGGCTCCCAATTTATTTATAGCAGACTTGCAATCTGTTATCTTAATATCCTGATCTTCCAATTTCCTTATAACATTAGAGAAAAAGTGTGAGACATCTGTCAGGGAGGAAGGCAACGAAACTTCAGTACGAGTCACAGCCTCCCAAATGTCGTGCAATGTAACACCTTTGGAAAGAATCACAATTGGCAGGTCAGCAGAAAAGCTAATAGGAGACGGCATTTTCACCATAGCAACAGACATAGATGGTCCAGTCAACTCAGAGGGATCCAACCAAGGAGTCTGAAGTGCGGCATTCACCCCTTCCATATCTTCAGGAGAAGTGGCTACCTCTAAAGTTAATCCATTCTTATTGGGCGGGATTAAACCCATTATGGAGGGAGAAATGTCAGATGGTGAATTTATGGTTCCAGCTGATGTATCAAGAACTCCAGTAGCTCCCTCCGGCATCGCCATCTGAAGGTGGCAGTCTATAGGGCCAATTACCTTGACTACTTTCACCATAATGGCTGGAAGAATCTTCTTTTTCCTCTTACCCATAGGCACACCTCATCACAAATCTGCTTCTCCAGGCTCCAAAGGGGCAGGTCGTGTCCCTTCGGGCACACACCCATGGACTCGCACCTGTGGCCGCATCCTGTAGAGTGCCAGCGATTTAAACCCAGAAAAGATGATGTAGCTGACACAGCTCCTCCTTCACCCGGTGACTGGGGCTCCAATAGGCAATGCAACAGCAAATAGAGCAATTCTCACCAGTCCTGTGGAGTGCCAGCGATTTAAACCGAGCACAGATGACGTGGCTGACATAGTTCCTCCTCCATGTGGTTTCCAGGACTCCAGTAGGTACAGGTAATGCAATAGCAAACAGAGAAATTCCCAGCAGTGTATATTTCAACAACAGATTGTTGCAGAGAACAGTGGAACTTATGTACTTATTGAATCATTTTCAACAACTGATTGATACATAGAACAGTGGAATTTACATACATCATGAGTCACTTAGGATAAGTTATATACATGATCAATTACTATGTACTTTATATAGAGAGAAGGTGCAGAGGAGAGTTAGGTAAGAGGGAGGGTGGATTATGTGATGGAACCAAAATGTTCTGGACACAGCCTTTGGCTCAGAGGTCTTGAAAGCTGCCGTATCTTCTTCCCTTCCAGTGGAGTCATAACTTTGATATGTCCCATTTATCTGGACTGGTCTAATAGGACGATATGGAAGGTGACATTTTACTTACCAGATAACGTCCTTTCTTTTAGTCTTGCTAGACCAGTCCAAGATCTGCCCCTGGAACCTGTTTTGGTCTGCTGTATTCTATGGTTGGCATTGCAGGCTCATACCCTTTTGACAAACCTTCTCTCTGAAGAAGCATCCTTAGGTGCAAACCCGGTGCTGTTTCTCTGTTTACCTTACCTGGCTACATCATATTACTGCTGCACTCCCAACTGGATGTGACGCGGTCGCGCTGCCCACGACCGCGTGATCTCAAGGTGCCCCCCTCTCATAAATTGCATTCCAGCGTGGTGTTCTGCGCCGCCGCGGCGCGTGCCGAAGGAGCGCGACCAAGGAGCAGGTCTGCTCCTTGGGCGAGCTCCTTGGGGCGAGTCCGTGGGGGCGAGTCCATAGTTGCGTACCCCGCTCCTTGACCTTAGGGCTTCCGTTCTTCATGCTGCCTGGTCGCTGCCAGCCTGCCCGATCTGCCTGCGTGTCCGCCTCTCTGTCCGGTAAGGCCTCTTTTCTTTGGATCCTTCTCCTGTTGCTTTTTCCTCTTTTATCCTCTCCCATTGCCCCATCGCCTTCTGCACCTTCGCCTGCCATGTCTGCAATTCATGCTTTTTGGGGTTGGAGGCCCCCGCCTTCCCTTGCTCCCCCGGGTGTTTTCACCAGAAATCCTTTTAATCTGGTCCCCTGTCCGCTCTCCGCCACTCCTCCACTCCCAATCCCCCATCTATCCTCCGTTTCCTCTCTCATCCTCTTACAGTTGGCCCTTCTGAATTGCCGTTCCGCCCGTTCAAAGGGTTCTCTTATCCAAAATCTCATCTCTCAACACTCGGTTGACGCCCTATTTCTGACCGAGACGTGGCTCAGAGAAGGCGAAGAGCCTCTCCTGAACCGATGTCTCCCTCCCGGCTACTCCGCCCTATCTACCTGCTGCCGGGGTCGGAGTGGTGGGGGGGTTGCTGTTCTCTTCCGCTCCTCCCTAGCCCTCCAGGAGGTCCCCTCCCCTGCTCTCCACTATCCAGAATCTCTTCTTCTTCGTCTCAATTCTTCCCCACCACTCTACTTTTACCTGGTCTATGCCCCTCCTGCCCTATCTACCCCCCGCTGGGATTCCCTTGTTCAAACTCTCTCAGAACTTTCCCTCAGCCACCCACATCTCCTGATCCTAGGAGACTTTAATATTCACTCTGACTCCCCTTCCTCCTCCCGTGATTCCTCCTTTCTTTCCCTCCTCTCCGATCTTTCTCTGTTACAACACACCAATGTGCCTACCCATTCTGCTGGTCACTCCCTGGATCTGATTATATCTCACTCCCAGGGCCGGCCCGTCCATTGAGCGAGAATGTTTTTTGCACAGGGCCCCGCGTTTCAGGGGGCCCCGCGCAAAAAACATTCTTTTGTAAAAGTAAAATAAAAAAAAAATGAAAGAACCTGTCTCCTGCCGATGTCGGGGCCGCCGCGCAGAATCGAGCGTGCCGCGGGGCCCCCCTGTACCCGGCACAGCCTCTTCTCCCCGTAGCAGCTCTCACTGTGGAGCTGCAGTCAACGCGCGGCTTGCAGAGCGCGAGGGAAGAGTTTCCCTTTCGCGACTCTGTTAAGCCGCGGGGGCTGATGGGAACTTCCCATCAGCCCCCGCGGGCTTAACAGAGCAGCGAGGGAAAAACTCTTCCCTCGCGCTCTGCAAGCCGGCGCGTTGACTGCAGCTCAGAAGAGAGAGCTGCTACGGGGAGAAGAGGCTGTGCCGGGTACAGGGGGGCCCCGCGGCACGCTCGATTCTGCCGCGGCGGCCCCGACATCGGCAGGAGACAGGTTCTTTCATTTTTTTTAACTTTCCCTGGGCTGGGCTGGGCTGGGCTGGGCTGGGCTGGGGGGGGGGGTTAGGAGTGGTGCTGTGCTGGGCTGGGCTGGGTGGGGGGGTTAGGAGTGGTGCGGTGCTGTGCTGGGCTGGGGGGGGGGTTAGGAGTGGTGCTGTGCTGGGCTGGGCTGGGCTGGGGGGTAAGAATGGTGCTGGGGGGGGGGGGGTTAGGAGTGGTGCTGTGCTGGGCTGGGCTGGGTGGGGGGGTTAGGAGTGGTGCTGGGCTGGGTGGGGGGGTTAGGAGTGGTGCTGGGCTGGGTGGGGGGGGTTAGAGTGGTGCTGTGCTGGGCTGGGTGGGGGGGTTAGGAGTGGTTGCTGGGCTGGGCTGGGGGGGGTTAAGAGTGGTGGCTGGGCTGGGCTAGGAGTGGTGCTGTGCTGGGTGGGTTAAGAGTGGTGCTGGGCTGGGGGGGGTGTTAGGAGTAGTGCTGGGCTGGGGTTAGGAGTTGTGATGGGCTGGGGGGGGTTAGGAGTTGTGATGGGCTGGGCTGGGTGGGGGGGGGGGTTAGGAGTTGTGATGGGCTGGGCTGGGCTGGGGGGGGGGTTAGGAGTTTGATGGGCTGGGCTGGGGGTGTTAGGAGTCGTGATGGCTGGGCTGGCTGGGGGGGTTAGGAGTGGTGATGGACACTGGGCTGGCTGGGGGGGGTTAGGAGTGGTGATGGGCACTGGCTGGCGGGGGGGGGGTAGGAGTGGTGATGGGCACTGGGCTGGCTGGGGGGGGTAGGAGTGGTGATGGGCCTGGGCTGGCTGGGGGGGGTTAGGAGTGGTGATGGGCACTGGGCTGGCTGGGGGGGTAGGAGTGGTGCTGGGTGCTGGGCTGGGGGGGTTAGGAGTGGTGATGGGCGCTGGGGAGGGGTTAGGAGTGGTGATGGGCGCTGGCGGGGCTTTAAACTAAAAATTGGGTGATGGGGATTAGGACTGGAAATGGGCTGGTGGGATTAGGACTGAAAGTGGGTTTGATGGGGGGGTTAAGACTGGTAATGGGCTATGGGAGGGCTTAAACTAAAATTGAGTGATGGGGGATTAGGACTGGGAGTGGCTGATGGGGAGGTTAGGACTGGTAATGGGCTATGGGGGGCTTAAACTGAAAATTGGGTGATGGGGGATTAGGACGGAAATGGGCTAGTGGGATTGGGAGTGGGCTATGGGGGGGCTAGGACTGGTAATGGGCTGAGTGGAAGGGGGCTTGAACTGCAAATAGCTGTTGGGGATGGGGCTTGGAATGGAAATGGGCTGAGGGGAAGTGGGGGGCTTGTACTGCAAATAGCTGATGGGGAGGGGGACTAGGAATTGAAATGGGCTGAGTCGAAGGGTGCTAGAACTGAAAAAAGCTGCTGGGAAGGGGGGGCTTGGAATGGGCTCTTAGGGGAGGGAGCTAGGACAGGAACTGGCTGATGGTTGGGCTAGGATAGAACTGAGAATGGGGTGTTGGGGGGTGCTAAGTTTGGAAATGGGCTGTGGTGGGGCTGGATTGCACAGGACCCCGGGCGGGGCTAGAACTGGCAGTCGGCTCATGGGGGGCTTGGTTTAGAGATGGGCTGAGTGGAGGGGAGCTAGGATTTGACATGGGCTGATGGTGGGGCTAGGAAAGGACTAGAAATGGGCTGATGGGAGGCTGGTATTGGAAATGAGCTGATGAAGGGACTCGGATAGGACTGGGAAATGGATGGGGGAGCTAGGGACCTGGAAATGGACTGATGAGGGGCCAGGACTGGAAAATGGGCTGATGTGGGACTAGAAGGGAGCGGATACTGGGTGGGGCTGGAACTAAAAGGGAGCTGATGTGGGGGAGATTAGAAGGGGATGGGGCTGGGAGAATGAAATGGAGAGAGGAAAATATTTTGTGTGGGAGGGAAGAAAATGTACAATTGGCCGGGTATTGGGAGACTAAGTGGGGATTGAGGATGGAGGGGTTAAAATTTGAGTGGATGAATAGGAATGAGGAAGAGCAAAAGGAAAGATTATTATGTTAAAGCAGATGTAGAGAGAGAATGGAAAAAACTAGAAGAGAAGAAAGGACAAATGGACAGCAGACGATGGAGAGATAGCAGAAGACACATACCAGAAGAAGTGGCTGGAACACTTGCAACTGAAAAAAAAAATGCACAAAGGGTACAATGATATGTCTTTATTTTGAATTTATTAACTGGAATATGTCAGCTCTGGGAAATGTTGCTCATTAATGTCGGTGCTTTGTTGAGTACAAGAGGAAATTAATTTATGGTTTTATTTCTACATTGTTGTGTACATTCCAAGTTTGACTTTTAGGGTCCCAGTTTAATTATTGTCTTCCTGTTTTTAAATTGTGATTCCTTGTTTGGTGATAGTCTATGTTCTGCATGTGTAACTGAGCTGAGGTATTCTGTTTATGTAATTCCTATTTGACATTGTCACTTGTTCTCTTTCCCCAGTAGGTCATGTATTGTTATTCTCTGAAATGTATTGGTTTAATATTTGCAGTGTTGTCTTTTAATAGGTAGGGTTTGGCGCTTTGTGAATCCTGGTAGTGCTGTTAGGATACGGCGGTTTTGCTATGGGTTCTAAATGGGCAGTGTTTGTAGTAGTTCCTAATGTGCCTGGCGGTTGGCACTGGATTATAGTAATGTAGAAATCTTTGTCTTTTTTTATCCATACACTCATGAAGAGGCATGTTTACTAAAAGTTAGTGTATGGTAACATTATGCAAATATTTATGCAAATGAGGCCACTTATGCAAATGAGGCCCCGCACCGAGTCTCCGCACATGGCCCCGCACCCCCCTTGGGCCGCCCCTGCTCACTCCTCTTCCTCTGCGGTTCCTGCCTCCCTCCGTACTTTGTCTGTCCCTTGGTCCGACCACCTCTGCTTACTCCCTATCCCCTCTTTCTCCCTCCCTATCCCCTCTTCTCTATCCACTCAGGGCAGATCCCCCTCTGCCCCCCCTCTGGTTCATCGTCTTACCCCTGCTGTTCTTTCTCAATTCCCTTCCTCTGAGTCCCTCTTCCCTCCAGATTTCTACTCGCTTCCTGCTGACCTCCAGGCTCAGTCCTGGAATACTACTCTCTCGGCTGCATTGGACCAGCTTGCCCCACGTCAGCCTCCCTCTTCCCACTCTTCTCGCCATCGCTATCCCTGGTTTCACCCCGGTCTTTTCCTCCATCGTTCCTACCTGCGTCGCGCTGAACGACGTTGGCATCCCTCCCCCAACTCTCTGGCTCACTTTCGCCACTGCCATTCCCACTACCGTTCCCTGCTTCATTCCGCCAAGCGTGACTATTTCTCCTCCCGTATCTCTCAGTCCGCAAACTCCACTCGACAACTTTACTCTGTCCTTCGCTCCCTCTCTGCTTCTTACTCTTTCACTTCTCCAGCCCCTTCCCCAATGACCCCTGATCCTGCCCTTTTGGCCTCTCACTTTGCCACCAAAATCCAAAACCTCCAGTCACTTCTTCCCTCCTGTCCCCCTCCCCTCTCCTCTGCTCTTCTGTCGTTTGACTCTCCCCCGCCCCCCCTCCTCTAACCCACCCTCTCTTTCTCATAAATGGTCCTCCTTCCAGCCTGTGTCCCTCTCAGATCTCTCCAGGGTCTATTCTTCGCTTCGGAAGACCACCTGCCCCTCCGATCCCATCACTTCCCAGTGGCTTCTAGACCCATCTCTGGCCCTCTCTCCCTTTCTACTCTCCATCCTCAACTCTAGTCTATCCTCTGGTTCTTTCCCCACCATCTGGAAACATACCATCATCCGTCCCATTCTGAAAAAGGCCTCTCTTGACCCATCCTCCCTGGCAAATTGGCGCCCAATCTCAAATCTCCCTTTCCTCTCCAAACTCCTCGAGAAACTGGTCTACACACAGCTCTCTTCCCACCTGGAGGCCATCCTGTCACTTCACCCCCGCCAGTCAGGTTTCCGTCCCAACCACAGCACTGAATCCATTCTGCTTTCTTTCCTTAATGAAGTCCACACCGCACATGACCACGGTTCTATTACTATCGCTGTTTCTCTGGATCTATCTGCTGCATTTGATCTTGTGGACCATCACTTCCTTCTGTCTCGATTACATGACATTGGGCTTTCTGGTTCTGTCCTTTCCTGATTTCACTCATTTCTCTCCCACCGCTCCTTTTCTGTCTCCACAGGCTCCTCCTCCTCCCCTCCCACTGCCCTTCCCTGTGGTGTTCCTCAGGGTTCTGTTCTTGCCCCTCTTCTGTTTAACATCTTTCTGGCCCCCCTCGCTCTCCTCGTCCAGCAACATAGTATCTCCGCCCACTATTACGCCGACGATATCATTCTCCTTCACCATACAGACCCTTCCGCTCCAGATCTTGCCCCCCTCAACTCCTGCCTGTCCTCAGTCTCTGCCTGGTTTTCTTCCCACTTGCTGCATATAAACTCCTCTAAGTCTTTCGCTATTTGGTTTACTTCTGGTGCCCCGATCCCCCCCTTTGCCCCCATCTTGTCCAGTGCCCCCCTACCAGTAGTCTCATCCCTGCGATACCTCGGAGTCACCCTAGGTTCCGCTCTCTCCTTAAAGATCATATTTCCTCCGTTGTACGGCGCTCTTTCCTCACTCTGCGTCAACTCCGTGCCATTCGTCCCTTCATATCAGCTTCCACCTTGTCTACCCTGCTACTGTCCTTGATTGTCTCCCGCTTAGACTACTGCAATGTAGTTCTAGCCGGCCTCCCCCAAACTCAACTGCGTAGATTACAACTTGTCCATCACGCCGCTGCATGCCTCCTTACCCATGCATCTCGTTTTGACCACATCACCCCCATTCTGATCCACCTACACTGGCTTCCCCTTCCTTACCGCATTCAGTTCAAAATTCTTATCTACGTACACAGGACTATCCATACTGGGGTTCCCCTCTATCTTGCCAGTCTCATACATCTACACTCATCATACCGTTCCCTCAGATCAGTTCACCTGAATCGCATGTCCCTCCCCTCCCCCTCAAAGGCCCACCTCGAGTCCACCCGCTCCTCAGCCTTTTTCTTTCTGGGGCCGAGACTTTGGAATTCGCTCCCCATCGCCCTCCGCCTGGAATCCTCATACAAGACTTTTAAATCCAGGCTGAAGACTCACCTTTTTTGCACCGCTTTCAGTCTCCCTCCCCCACCTGTCTCCCTTTCCCCCCCTCCACGATAGTACTGACTGTATGTTGTTGTTACCTGGCTTTGTTCCCCTTTTGATGTACTATCTATGGCCTTTTCTTTCTCCTCCTGTCCTGTTCTTTATATAATGGCGTTCTTTTTCTGTTTCTGCAGCTTGTATTTTTATTACTGTACACTGCTCTGATGCCACTGGTAAAGAGCGGTATATTAAATCTATAAATAAAGATAAAGATAAAGAAAGATGATCCTGTACATAGTTATGGCTCTTGTTCTGTTGAACCTTGGTTATCTTCAGTGAGGTTGTGAAAGGTTGGGGGTTGTTGACCATGTCCTGCTTGGGAATGAATACTATGGAATGTTTCTCTTTCTCCACATCTGCTGGTAGAGGGACACAAACTATTTGTCTGGACTGGTCTATCAGGATTCAAGGAAAGAACATGATCTGGTACTGTAAGTACAATGTCACCTTAGATTTTAAAAATTGATTTGTCCACAGAGGATCTTTTAGAGCAGTGTTTTCAAACTTTTATTCTGCATGATCTCATTTTAACAACTGAAAATTCACATGACCCCAGATGATGATAAAATCAAACTGGCAGATCTCTAGCCTCCCTCCCCTCATCTAAAGCAGGAAGGCAGCAGCAATAGTAGTGGCAACAGCAGCAGCAGTCAATACAGGGTCTCTTGTGTCAGTGTGCAGTGTGTGCTTACAGACTCTAGAACATAGCATGGGTTTCCAGCCTAACAGGAAGTTTACCCAGGAGACGGTAAAGTCCTTTGAATGTTCACAGGCTCAAGGCCACATGCTGACTGGTGACTTTTCATAGGTCATAGTGAAAGTCCAGAGAGATGAGGAAATGGCCTGTGATCCCATTGCGGTCTTGACCCCAAGTTTGGGAACCACTGCTTTAGAGGCTTTGTTGATTTTCAACTTTAAATTTGCTGGATGTGTAGTTTATTGCCTGCCTGATCTTTTCTTGATTGAGTGCTCTGCTTTTATTGAAGTGGTTCTTACTTTGCTTCTGTAGTTTGATTGCACATGTGTTTTGGGAGATTTGAACTTACCATCGATTTCTCCATTTAAAGGATTTTCTCCATTTAAAGGATTTTAGACTTTTTCTCCATTTAAAGGATTTTGATTTTCTTTTTGTGATATTGTGGCAGCTTTAGGCTTTTCTCAAATAGTGACTCAACCTATTCATAAGGAAGGTCATGCATTAGATTTAGTGTTTTAGTTGAATCCTGCCAATAGAATTTACGTGGTGATTTAATAGCTTTATCCTGTTCTTTGCACTTGTCACTGTTGTGTATTCTTCGTTTTCAGAGCAGACTCTTGAAAAAGGAATATAGATTTGTCAATTATAACTAAAAAATCTAAGGGTCATATTGATATCTCTACTCTTACCCAGTATGGATCCCCTAATTAAATTATATTAGTACCTTGACACTACTAAAGCCGATTTTTTTTTTTTAAGTGCCGTCATCAATGCTGTCTACTGGCAACTCTACAGCCCTTGGGGTTTCTTGGTAAGGTATGACCAGAAGTAGATTGCCAGGCTATTTCTTCCGAGGCCATGGAGGGTAAAGTTATTTGCCCAAGGTCACAAAGAGTGCCAATGGGAATCAAACCCTGATTTCTGCGGTACTAGGTTATTGCTTTAACTACTGGACTACTCCTCCATTCCAAAGCTAATTATACTTCTCCAAAGAAAGCATGTTTACAGAGCTGACTTGACACCCAGGCAATTGCCTAGGGCAGTAGCTTCATGGGGAAAGCAAAAAGCAGCAGCAGTCAATGATAAAAAATAGATTGATAGCCACACAAACTCAAAGACTCATCGGTGGGTACTTTTATCCAGAGTTAGAATGCAGATGCCAAAAACTGCATAAATCCTTCTGAGTATTGACCCCATATATGTTTAGATAAGCTTATGAAGGTTAGGATGCTGAGTATATTGAAAAGGTTTCCTCTTATAGCATGTTTTAGATTATATATGCTCCTATCTATATGAATATATGTGTATGTTTTATGTGGTTATGTTTTACCAGGTGTTTATTTTGTTTGATTCTGAATGTTAGATATGTGAACCACTTAGGAATGTTGGGATAAGGGTCTGTAAAGCAAAAACATTGAACTGAATTTGTAGAATGATTCTCCTTCATATGCCCTTGATGAAACTTGCCCACAACATGCTTTATTCATTCTTTAGTCTCTTTTCCCCTTATTTAGTTTGGGTAATATTTATAGCTTAATCTTCTATTTGGAATAACATTATTAGAATTTAACCTCTCCTTTCAGTGGCCAAACCTATTATTCACACATCCATTAGGAATGTGCACAGCTTAAAATTTTGGTTTGTTTGGCTGTTTTCTCAGGTTTTTATGTTTGTTTCCACATTCATTTTAATAACTTCAGTGCACATTAGAACTCTTTTTTTTAATGCATACAAATCAAATGTATGTACTATGTTAAGTTGCAGGTTAATGAATTAGATCGATTTTGGGAGCACAAACATTTTTTTCATATGTGTTAGTATGCACGCGGTTTGTTAGCAAATGTACATCCCTAGCTGCCATCCATTTCATGTTAGATGAGGTGGTTCAAGAACACATAGGGGTATGTTTACAAAGCAGCAGTAGCGGCCTCTGTGCGATATTGGAGCCATGGCCCTGTCGAACTCAAATTGAATTTAAAATCTGGTAGTCTGTAATGAACAAAGATATAGAACAGGAATAGAGGTCCAACTGGGCACTTCTACAATATAAACTCACTTTCTAGGCAGTAATTGCATTGTATCAGAGCCATTCTTTTACAGTAATTGGAAGACTACATAGCAGACTATGATTTATGAATCTTGCAAAACTTAATCTTTTCTTAGTTTCTGCGCTACAGTTTTTTATTCAAGCCATTGTCCCAGCTTGTCTTAACTTCTTTAACTCCCTTCTAGTTGATTTTGCTGTCCCATATCTATAATCCACAGTTTTACTTCAAACTCGTGCAGGAATCAATATTTTCATTCCCAAAGAGAAAAAAGTTCTAAAAAAAGAAATAAAGAGAGAAAGAAATACTAACCAATTAGTGCTGCTGAATATCATGGTGACTGCATTTTACACAGAAACATAGAAAAATGACGACAGAAAAAGACCACATGGCCTATCTAGTCTGTCCTTCCATATCAACAACTACAACAGTCCCCTTTTTTCCTTTAGAGATCCTCTGTGTTTGTCCCATGCTTTTTTGAATTCAGATACTATCCTCATCTCTACTATCTTCAATGGGAGACTATTCCATGGATCCACCACTCTTTCCGTAAATAAATATTTCCACATATCACTCCTGAATCTATCCCCCTTCACCCTCATCCCATGTCCCCTCGTAGCAAAACTTGCTTTCAATTGAAAAAGGCTCTCCCCCTGTGCATTTATGCCATGGAGGTATTTAAACATCTCAATCATATCACCTCTATCCCGCCTTTCCTCTAAGGTGTACATATTAAGATCCTTAAGTCTGTCCTCATATGCTTTATAATGAAGACCACTAACCATTTTAGTAACCACCCTCTATACTGACTCCATCCTGTTTATATCCTTTTGAAGGTGCGGACTCCAGAATTGCACACTATACTCCAAATGAGGTCGCACCAAAGACTTATACAGAGGCACTATCACCTCCTTTTTTCTGCTAGCCATTCCTCTCCGTATGCACCCAAGCATCCTTCTAGCTTTTGCCGTCGCCTTTTCTACCTGTTTAGCTACTTTAAGATCATCAGATACAACCATGCCTAGGTCCCGCTCTTCTTTAGTGGACAAAAGTACTTCACCCCCTATACTATATTGCTCCCTTGGATTGCTGCAGCCGAATTGCATGACCTTACATTTTTTAACCTTAAATCCCAGCTGCCAAATTCTAGACCATTCTTCAAGCTTAGCTAGATCCCGCCTTATGTTATCTATACCTTCCTGGGTATCTACTCTATTGGAGATTTTGGTATCATCTGCAAAGAGGCAAACCTTACCCGACAGCCCTTCTGCTATATCACTAACAAAGATGTTAAAAAGAATCGGACCAAGGACAGATCCCTGGGGCACACCACTGGTAACTTCCTTCTCCTCAGAGTGAGCTCCATTTACTTGTACTCTTTGTTGCCTCACAAACAACCAATTTCTAACCCAAGCAGTAACTTTAGGGTCCATCCCTAGGGTGCTCAGTTTGTTTATAAGTCGCCTGTGAGGAACGGTGTCAAAGGCTTTACTGAAATCTAAATACACCACATCTAGGGCTTTCCCTCGGTCCAACTCCCTGGTCACCCAGTCAAAGAAATCAATCAGATTTGTCTGACAAGACCTGCCTCTGGTGAATCCATGCTGCCTCGGATCCTGTAATCTGCTGGACTCCAGAAACCTCACTGTTTTCTCTTTCAGCAGTGTTTCCAATAATTTACTCAGCACCGAAGTTAAACTAACTGGCCTGTAGTTTTCAACCACATCCTTACTTCCACTTTTGTGTAAAGGTGCCACATGAGCCTCTCTCCAGTCCTTTGGCACCACTCCCGACTCCAATGAGGCATTGAAAAGGTCAGTCAGTGGAGCTGCTAGAACATCCCCAAGTTTGCTCAGTTTTCTAAGGGGTATCCCTTCTGGTCCCATTGCTTTGTCTACTTTAAGTTGAGCTAGTTTCTCACAAACACAGTCTTCTGAAAATTGTTCAAGATGCCCCTCGCTTCTGTTCCTGTTTGTGGGTGTTTTCTGAGGTCCTGTTCCTGGTTCTTTATCTGTGAACACAGAACAGAAATATTTGTTAAGCAATTCCGCTTTATCCTCATCAGCTTCTACATATTCCTCCCCTTCACCCTTGAGTCTGACAATACCATTTTTTCTCTTCCTCTTCTCACTAACATATCTGAAAAAAATCTTATCCCTCCATTTTTTTACATTGGCTAATTCCTCCTCTTTTTGAATCTTTGCTTTCCTGACTACTTTGCTAGCTTCTCTAAGTTTTTCCAAATATAGATGCTTGTCTACCTCTCTCTGAGATCTCTTGTATTTCATGAAGGCCTCCCTCTTTTTCTTCACCTTTTCAGCTATTTCTTTCGAAAGCCATATCGGTCTCTTTTTCCTTTTACCTTTATTTACCATTTTAACAAAAAGATTGGTTTCCCTTATAATATCCTCTTTCAGTTTTGCCCACTGTTTTTCTGCAACCCCAGCTGTTCCCATCCCGATAACGACTCCCTGAGGTATTGGCCCATTTTGGCAATGTTAGTTTTCCTAAAGTCTAAGAACCTCACTTTTGAATGTATTTTCTCTCTGGCATATATCTCAGAAGATCTAACATATATATTACTAGATGTCTTCTCTACAGACTGTAGGCTAATTCTTGCTCTTAAAGTTCCATGACTGCCATTCAAACTAGCAGCCATTACCATATCCTGAGAAAAGACCCACTTTTGACTCTTAAAAGAACTATTGATAGGCCACTATGGAGATAATTTCATAAGGCTCGCCTAGGTTAATGTGTGTTACTGCGCATACTGTCTCACTGACTCCATTAAAGAAGTCAAAATAAATCTAAAAACACATCTGTTTAAAGACCACTTCAACACAGGCACGTAATGCCAACAAGCCAGTGATCCCTAAACCACCAAATCCACATTTATATTTGTATGAATACATCAACTGCAAATTCCCCACTTTTCCCGAATCCCATTTTTCCCTAATATCCTGTTTTGTATATAGTTCCACAAGTTAAGAAATGTTGCAGTGTAAGTGGTTATTTTTGCTTAACTACATGTTATGTGTAAACATTTTCCGTTCTGGTTCCATGTAATCCGCCTCGGTTACAAGATGAAGAGGTATAGAAGAACTTCTAAATAAATAAAATGCATAAATAAGTAAAGTATGTACATGGGATATGGTTGCCAAATCTAGGCACAATTACTTACACCATTCAGTCAAGTTATAATATTCTATAAGTTACGTACATGTGCTCCACCCATGTATATTCCCACTCCAAAAGTATACACCATTGGACTTACGTGCATATTTATAGAATAGTAAACATCTAAAGTAAGCATGTAAGTGTCCATCCATGCACATAAATCATTGAAACCACCTGACTTACGTGCACTGATTGTTTGCAACTTTATGTGGCTAGTTATAACATTACCTTATGTACTCTACATGTGCAAAGTGTAGCATGTGTGCAGCACGTGATGTTTGGTATCGTGTAAAAGCAATTTGTCAGATTTACAATGAGTGAAAAAATTGAACAGCAAATTTGTATTAAATTCTGCCAGAAACTTGGAGTTTCATGCAAAGAGACGTATGACAAGTAACAGCAAGTGTATGATGATGAATGCATGAGTCATGCTCGAGTTTGACTGGTACAAATGCTTCCAAGAGGGCCACCAAAGTGTTGACAGTGACAAACATTCTGGAAGGCCATCCATGAGCAGGAATGCCGCAATATGCTCAAATCATCAATTGACTATCAGGGAGCTTGCTGAGGACATGGACATTAGTTTTCGGTTGGTACAGTGCATTCTTACTGTCGATTTGGGGATGAGATGTGTGTCTGCAAAACGTGTGCCAAAATTCCTGTCCCCCTGACCAAAAAGAAGATAGACTGTCTACAGCCAGGGAGTTGTTGAAATGCATTGAAAATGACTCAGATTTCATCAAAAAGATTATTACTGGTGTTGAATCATGGGTTTATGGTTATGACCTGGAAACTAAGGCTCAATCCTCACAATGGAAAACTCCAGACTCTCCCAGACCCAAGAATGCTCCTTACTTGACTGGCTATGTCAAGGTCATGCTCACAGTTTTCTTTGATTACCAGGGTATTGTTCATTATGAGTATGCTCCAAAAGGCCAAACCATCAATAAGGAGCACTACATCCAAGTTCTGACTCGTTTGAGAGGTGCAGTTCATCATAAAAGGCCAGAGTTGCACAGGAATGGTGAATGGTTTGCTTCATCATAATAATGCCCCAACTCATGCATTACATCTTGTCCAGCAGTTCTTGGCCAAACACCAAATTGAGCAAGTCCGTCAGACCTTCGTACTCACCTGACCTCACACTCTGTGACTTTTTCTTGTTTCCAAAACTGAAATTACCATTGAAAGGAAGGGGATTCAACAACTTGGAGACCATTAAGCAAAGTTTGATACAGCAGCTTCACAGCATAATGAAAGAGGCATTTCAAAATTGTTTCCAGCAGGAATGCTGGAGGAAGTGTGTTTTATCGGAAGGGGGACTACATTGAAGGAGACCGAGTGCAATGACTGTCAGTATTATACTTCTTGCATTATTGTACAAGTCTTGATACTTTTTGATCACACCTCATATATGCCTTATTTTCATCATGATCTAATTCAAGTTGTTAGCAGTTGCTTATCGAACCTTGTTGGTTGTTTAACTGCACAATTCCCTCTATCCTCACTTCTTTCAGATATTAGAAGGCACCCAGTTGTACAGCAGCGGTCTGATAACTAGGTATGTGGCCAAGAAGATATGTTCAGCAGTAGTATGCATACACTTAATTTAGCAAGGATTGCTGGCAGAGTACTGTCAAGGCTTATTAATGCTCAAAAGAAAACAGGCTTCGAAAAGTGAAAGTTGTTCATTACAGATGTGAAGTACACAATCTGTCTTAATTTTTAGGCTTACCAGCATTGTGCAAGGGGAAAAACCTTAATGATGCAGTTGGAAAAAGTCCAGAGGTCTATATATTATTAAAGCATGCCACCTGCATCTAGATTAACAGTTTTATGTAGGTTTCTATGCAGTAATTTTAAATGTTGCTCAGCATGAGAGATGATGGCATGTAGGCGGCTCGCTTTCATTAGTATATCTTTTGCATAATATCAATTTGCTTAAATGTTGGCTACATTGGGGTTTCATTTCAGAAGACCATTCTCTTAAAATAAAATAACAACCATATAATTATATTTAATTATATATCATCTACTTGATGCCTAAAACAGTACTATATAAAATAACAGTAAGGGCAGATGAAATTTATCTTTTGGATAGGCCCAAAGATGACTTATACAAAAGATTTCATGTGCAGTGATTCCTTTCTCTTTCTAACCATATGGAACATGTCACTTTAAGGGTTTGCTGTCAGCCCCTCAAAGGGGGTGCACAAAAGCCACCAATATTTTTACCATGGAAACTCAGGCTGGACATCAAGTCTAGTGTTAGAAATGAGAAGGGAATTTTATAAGCTTCACAAAACTAATGCAACACCCATTTACATTAAAGTATTGTACATAGTTTGTGTTAATATGTATTTAGTTCCCCTGGTTTCCTTCCCATGTTCAATTTCCTGTTCTTTGTAAAACTCAATGTTGTTTGTATACATTGTAGTATGCTTGTTTGATGTACACCGCGCTGATTTTAATAGCGCGGTATAGAAGCAATTGTTAAATAAATAAAATAAATAAATAAATAAGGAGCTGTCTAGATTTCTGCACAAACAGTCCATGTAAATGTTGGTGTATTAGTCATATATTACTACTACTAAACGTTTGTATAGCGCTACAAGACGTACGCAGTGCTGCACAGACACATGTAAAAGACGGTCCATGCTCATCAGAGCTTACAATCTAGTCAGGACAGGCAACACAATAGCTATTGGATACATCTAAGGGGAATAGTAAGGAAACACAAAGGAGATGGGCGAATCAAGACCTGAAAGCGGCAGCGAAGAGGTGAGTTTTCAGCCTGGATTTGAAAAGGACCAGAGAAGGCGCCTGACATACAGACTCAGGTAGTTTGTTCCAGCCATAAGGAGCAGCAAGGTGAAAGGAGCAAAGTCTGGAGTTAGCAATAGAAGAGAAGGGCACAGATAGAAGCGATTTGCCATATATGCAAAACAGTGGGTATTTATGTGTATACATGATGTGGTTGTGATTCTGTAAGTACATGCACACATCTGATCAGTTATATATTCACTGTGGGCATGCACAAGGTGGGAGTTTGGGTGAAGAAATGGCAGAGCGCAAAATTACACATTAATCATAAAATACTATAATTTACCCTTGTTCTTAAACATGTCTGCACCTAACCTCAAGGCACATTATAAGTATCAGCCTCTTCACTGGAAAATCCCAATAAATCTGAAGTGCTCTTAGTAACTAAAGATCCCTCATTTACCCCTCCTTCAAAGATAAAATTCCAACACACAGAATTATCAGTTGCAAATGAAGTCAAATGCCTGGGCATAACTTTAGAACAGAACCTAAACAAGCTATCTCGTATAAAGAAACAGCCAACACAGTCTATTTCAAGATGAGATCATTAGAAAACCTATGCCCTCTACTTGAGCCCAGTATCTTTAGAACAGTATTTCAGTCCATAATCTCCTCTCACCTGGACTATGACAATATCCTTTCCCAAAGCCTACCAAAACACACATTGTACCCTCTGCTAATGGAACAGAACACTGAGGACAGAATAATCTCCGATACGTCCTGATTTGAATACATCACACCCACTCTCAGGAACCTCCATTGGTTACCAATAGCTATGAGAACAAAATACAAAATACTACATAACCATTTGACCACCTGCCTAAAATCCATAATAAACAAAGCACCAGAATCCAGATTAAGGAAAGCGTAGTTACTCACCTGTAACAGGTGTTCTCCAGGAGCAGCAGGAATCAGTCCTCACATATGGGTGACGTCGGTGCCGACGGAGCCCCCATGTGGAGCATTTCCCCAGCTTTCAAAGAAAGCCTTTGGGACTGCAGCATGCATGCGCGGTCCCCTTCCCGCCCAAGGGTGCCATCTTGCTCAGTCAGATGACATAGCTAAAAGACAGCAAAAAATCAAAATAAATCATATGACTGCAACTCCAAGGGGAGGAGGGAGGGTTTTGAGGACTGATTCCTGCTGCTTCTGGAGAACACCTGTTAAGGGTGAGTAACTACGCTTTCTCCAGGACCAAGCAGGAAGTCAGTCCTCACATATGGGACTCCCCAGCTTAAGGCTACCGGGGAACCAAAGCTGAAAAAATGAGCTCCCTCTAGAGCCTCAGCATGTGCGAAAAGAATCTTCTCGGAAAATGCCCCCGAACGGTAGCCCAACACCAGGGCCAGAGGGTAGGAGTTGCCTAAACCTCAAAGAGATTACGAAGTACCGCCTGTCCGAAAGCACTGTCCCTGCGGGACTCCCTCTCGAGGCATTAGTTGGCCGCAAAAGTCTGGCTTGAAGACCAAATAGCGGCCCTGCAGATGTCTGCCAACGGAACAGAGCGGAGATGAGCCACTGACGCAGCCTTCGCCCTGACACGATGGGCCGTAACTCGACCCTGCAAGGAGAGGCTGGCTGCCCTGTAAGCCCAGGTGATACAGTCTGCTACCCAAATGGACAACGTACGCTTGGAGACAGGTAACCCCAGCTTATTAGGGTCAAAAGAGATGAAGAGCTGAACAGCTCTTCGGTGTCCCTGCGTACGGTCAGGGTAGAAGGACAATGCCCTCATACAGTCCAGGGTATGCAAGACCATCTCAGCTCGGCTGGCATGCAGCCTGGGAAAGAAAGTTGGAAGAACCACCTCCTGATTGAGGTGGAAGGAGGAGACAACCTTTGGATGGAACTTAGGGTGAGTCCGTAAGACTACTCTGTTCCTATAGAACCTAGTGTATGGTGCCTCTGACAACAGGGCTTGAAGCTCACTCACTCACCTTGCTGAGGTAAGAGCTACCAAAAACAACGCTTTCCAGGAAAGAAAGCACAAAGGACAGGTAGCCATAGGCTGAAATGTTGGGCAAGTAAGTTGTTGCAAGACCACATTCAAATCCCACTCAGGGGCAGGTGGACGAACTGGAGGCTTAAGCAAAAGCAGGCCTCTGAGGAAGCGAGCTACCAAAGGGTGGCATGAGAGAGACTGACCCTCCACCGGTGAGTGGTGCGCTGAGAGAGCACTGAGGTGGACCCTAACAGAGTTGGATTTAAGGCCTAGATTGGACAGGTGCAGCAAATATTGCAGCACCACTGGTACCAGGCATGAGAAAGGATCCTCCTTGTGTTGAGCACACCAGGTGGAGAAACTACGTCACTTGAGGGCATAAGATGTCCAGGTGGACTGCCTCCTAGAGGCTAAGACCACATCCTCCACTTCCCTAGGCAGCAGTAAGGGTGCTAGAACTACCCTTTCAGCAGCTAGGCCATCAGATTGAGGGACTGGAGGTTGGGGTGTAAGAGAGATCCCTGCTTCTGAGATAGGAGATCGGGTTGCATCCCCAGAGGAAGAGGAGTGTCCACCGCTAGTTGTAAAAGAAGTGGGAACCAGAGTTGCCTTGGCCATCTGGGGGCCACCAGGATCACCGAGGCCTTGTCCCGGATCACTTTGAACAGTGTCTTGGGCGCTAGAGGCGTGGGAGGAAATGCATATAGGAGGCCTGTAGACCATGGAATGAGAAACGCATCCGCTGCTACTCTGAGAGGGTGCGGTTGTCTGGAGCAGAATCTGGGCAGTTGACGGTTCAACGGACTGGCAAAGAGATCTATGGTGGGAAGACCCCATCTTAGGAAGATCTGTTGAACCACCAGAGAATTCAATCTTAGGAAGATCTGTTGAACCACCAGAGGATTCAACTGTCATTCGTGTGGCTGTAGGATCCTGCTCAATCTGTCTGCCAGGACACTCCACCCCCCGCCGAGTCACCTGGAGCTCCTGCCCAATCGGGGCAGTGGGAGCAAGAACAGCAGCAGCCAGGCACACATAAAAGCGGCGTCCCTGCTCCGAGGGAGCCGCTGCCTGGACACTCCACCCCCCGCCGAGTCACCCGGAGCTCCTGCCCAATCGGGGCAGTGGGAGCAAGAACAGCAGCAGCCAGGCACACATAAAAGCGGCATCCCTGCTCCGAGGGAGCCGCTGCCTGGACACTCCACCCCCCGCCGAGTCACCCGGAGCTCCTGCCCAATCGGGGCAGTGGGAGCAAGAACAGCAGCAGCCAGGCACACATAAAAGTGGCGTCCCTGCTCAGAGGGAGCCGCTGCCTGGACACTCCACCCCCGCCAAGTCACCCGGAGCTCCTGCCCAATCGGGGCAGTGGGAGCAAGAACAGCAGCAGCCAGGCACACAAAAGCGGGGTCCCTGCAGGGCACGCCCGCGCCTGGCTGGCCTGCGCCTGAGGGCCTTGCCAGAGGGCCCTTTGGCATGGCCCTTAGGCGCGGCACGAAGGCGAGCAGAAGGAAGCCAAACAAGAGACACAGCCCCACCGACAGTACCACAGAAGAGACCATCAGAGAGAAGACAGAAGTAAAAGACAACAGAAACGCAAGTAAAACACTAACGGGACATCACAAAACCAAACATTCACGCAACATTGTTTCTCCCAATCTGCCTCCTCATCACACAACTCCTGCCACCAACCACACACCACCACTACCCACACTCTAACTCAACATGGCACCCACCAACCACTTGGTCATACATAGAACCACAGTACAAGCATAATGACACAAGCAGAACTCCAGGGATAAAAAAACTAACCAAACGCAAATCAAACTCCCACACCAGCTCAAAGGAAACACAAGAAACAAAGTCTTCAAAGAATACTTCCATTGAACTCATAAACGCCAGATACATATGCAACAAGATACACACTATAGCAGACCACATAGAAGACAGTCAGTCCGATGTACTCTGCATCACAGAGACATGGCTCAATCCCACCGACAATGTACTACTCAATCAATTGGTGCCAGACACATACACAGCATACAACTGCCCACGCACCCACAAGCGTGGAGGAGGAGTCCTGATAATTGCAAAAAAGAACCTAAGATTCAGAACTCGGAGTTTCACGGACACCCAACAATGTAACACAATCAGCATCAAGAACAAACACATGGCACTCTGCCTAACCTACAGAGCACTCAGAGCATCACCCGACGAACTAGCCGCAACGCTCGAAGCAGTCTGCACCTTCACCTCAACTAACAAGCCCACACTACTGCTAGGAGACTTCAACCTCAAGTCAACCAACAACAAAGATGCAGAAGCTTTCCTTCAAGCAATGACTTCCCTTCAGTTCACCCAAATAGTCGATGCCCCTACGCACAGACACGGTTCATCCCCAGACCTCATCTTCGCAACCAATGACCTAACATCAAGAGGTCTAATTTCAACACCTACCATCACCCCAGTTCCATGGTCAGACCACTACTTAATCGAGATAAAGATGCTACTACAAAAAGACAATCTAAACGAACGCTCAGACAACGCACCCGCACAAAGACGATTCAAGAACTTCGACAGGGACACATTCCTACAAGACACGACACAAAAACTGACCATAGAAACAGACGACCTGGAGGCTTAAATAACCAACTGGAACAGCACTCTATCTATCGCCGCCAAAGCAACAGATACGAGACCCAAGAATCACCATCACAACAAGCTACTACACAAACCGTGGTACTCAAAAACCATACGACAAGAAAAAAGGGAACTCAGAAAGATAGAAAGGAAATGGAGAAAGACCAAGGCACCTGACAACCAGCAACTATACCTAACAAAGCAAAAACAATACAATGAACACATCAACCATTCAAAGAGAGAATACCATACAAACATAATAAACACCTCCATCAACAAACCCAGAGAGCTATTCGAAATCGTGAAAAGCCTCACAAAAGAGCAAAGGACAGAAAGTGAAGTACAAATAGACCCGTGCCTCACGGTTCGATCATGTCACCCCTCTGTTAATGCATTTCCATTGGCTCCCTGTTGTCTTTCGTGTTCAGTTTAAAATGCTTATTTTTGTACACAGGGTGATCCACTCAGGTATCCCCCTGTATCTTGCCAGCCAGGTTCACCTTCATACCCCTCATCGACCTCTACGTTCTATTCATGCTAACCGTATGTTTCTACCCCCCCCCCCTCCCAAGCACACTTAGAATTCACCCAGTCTTCAGCTTTCTTTTTTCTTGGTCCAAGGCTCTGGAACTCCCTTCCCCCTTCTCTACGTCTAGAAACCTCCTACCCATCCTTCAAAGCCAACCTGAAAACCCATCTTTTCTGTTCTGCATTTAATCTTTCTCTTCCTGCCCCACCCTCCTCCCCTCCCTAGGTCTATGACAATATATGCCTACCCTTGTTTTACATCTCCCTCTTTGTTGTTGCTGTGTTCCACTTCCCATCTGTTAGCCATCTTTTTCCCCCGACTGCTCTCTCTTTCTATCCCTTTCTTCTTTGATTTTATGGCGTTCCTTTTCTGGCTCTTTTTCGCAGCCCTCTCCTTTTAAACAATTTTATGTATTGTGAACCGCCCAGATGCTAACTGTATTGGGCGGTATATAAAGTTTTAACAGAAACAGAAACATAAACCCGCAAAAATTTGCTGACCACATTGAGGAAAAATTTCACTCTGCAGAGCAAACAAGACCCAGCGCACCCACGAAGTCTATCTAGCACCCCAAGACCTGGGACACATTCTGCCCACCATCAACAGAGCAGCTCTCCCACATCATCTCCACAATCAATACAAGCACCGCTCCTTCAGACCCTTGCCCAGTCTCATGGATCAAAGCCACAAAATCAAGCTTCATCCACATCATCCACAACATGGTGCACAACTCCCTCACTCAAGGACTCATGCCAAATCAACTAAAGCTCGTCACAGTAAGACCGATCCCAAAGAAAACAACTCTCAACAAGAACAACCCGGCAGCATATAGATCAATATCCAGCATACCCTTTCTGGCAAAAATCATCGAAAAAACAGTACACCACCAACTACAAGAACACATTGACAACCATGCACCACTGGATGACAACCAACACGGTTTTCGCCCCAACCATGGAGTCGAAACATTACTGATTTACCTCTTCGACAGCATCCTCCGAACCATAGACAACACTAAGAATGGAATCATAATGATCTTCATTGACATCTCTTCAGCATTTGACACAGTAGACCACAAAACTCTCCTGGAAAGACTAGAAAACATTGGGCTACATGGCCCCACCTTAAAATGGTTCCACTCATACCTAACCGACAGGCAGATACAGGTCAAGATAGGCCACAACACCTCTCGACCCATAAAAGTCCTCCAAGGAGTACCACAAGGATCCGCACTCTCAGCACTACTGTTTAACATCTACATCCAGCCAATATGCGACATCCTGAAAGAGAACAGCATTCAATATACAATCTATGCAGACGATATCATGATATACACACCTATCTCAGTTGACAACCCAGACTACTCTAAAATAACAAACTGCCTCACACAAATGACAATATGGTGTAAAAACAACAACCTCGAAATCAACTACAGCAAGACTGAGGCACTAATCATCACTCGTAACCCAGACTTCATCCACCCATCGGACATCAAGATACAAAACACAACCATACCAATAAAATCAGAAGTAAAATACCTCGGAGTGACCCTGGACAATGAATTGAATCTCAAAGCACACGTAAGCTAAACAATCAAAAATGCATACTACAGGATGAGAATCATCAGAAGACTTAAACCCCTCCTCGCCACTGAGCACTTCCGTACTGTATGCCAAGCACTAATTACCCCCTTATTGGACTTCTGCAACCCAATCTACCTTGGACTTTCAAAACAAACACTCAAACCACTACAACTAGCACAAAACACGGCAGCCCGCATAATATCTGGATCAACAAGACATGAACACATCACACCCGTTCTGAAAGACCTACACTGGCTTCCAATCATTTCACGCATCAAATACAAAACAATCATAAACATATTCAAGATCAAACAACACACGTCAGCCAACAGCCTGCACACCCTCATACAACCAGACACCAGCACACGCCAAAGAAGAAGAGGAACCTCCAACCGAGTCAACACCTCTAGAGACTTCAGAAAAACACGCAAGGACACCACAGAAAGAGCACTCTCTCTGGCTGCCCCAACAATCTGGAACACCCTCCCAGACGATCTGAGATCAACGACGGATCTCAAAGACTTTCGCAAACAGCTGAAGACAACGCTGTTCAAACAACACTATGGACACGTTACATGATCTAACTACCAGGAACGACCAACTTTCCCCCCTCAGACCCACTGATAAGAGAATGTATAACGGCACATGTTGTGTATAGAAGAATGTATTATAGCACATGATGTATCATAGCGCACAATGTACATAGCTCAACCTAATCAAACTCACAACACATCTTACACTCAAACTACGATATAACCCTCACTGCATGAAAACACTATCACCTCTCTTGATTGTTTTGCTGTGATACCGCCTTGATTGTAAGATAAGGCGGTATAGAAATACTATTAAATAAATAAATAAATTCTCCTGTCCAGGGAGATAGACCGTCTTGAGAAGCATGCCATGATTGACTGCCCAGGAGCACAGGTCCTGTGCCTCCTGACAGAGAGGTCAGAACCCTGTGCTCCCCTGCTTGTTCACATAGAACGTAGCAACTTGATTGTCCGTCTGAACTAAGACGGACTGGTGAGAGAGGACATGAGAGAAAGTCCACAGGGCTAAGCGGATCACTCTGAGCTCTAGGAAATTGATCTGCTGTGTGACCTCCCAAGGAGACCACAGGCCCTGAGTGCATGCTCCTTGGCAATGTGCACCCCAACCTTGAAGAGAAGCATCGCTTGTCAGCACTTGAGAGTGTGGAGGTGCTTGAAAAGGCACCCCTTGCACCAGATTCGGAAGATGAAGCCACCACTGCAGGAAAGACGCTAGTAGCTTGGACACCCTTACCTTGTCCGTCAGGTTTCCTGTGGCCTGCAACCACTGAGTTCTGAGGCCCCACTGAGCTGGCCTCATGTGCAGATGGACATTTGGAGTTACATGGACCGTGGATACCATGTGGCCTAAGAGCCTCAGGAATTGTCTGGCAGAGACCAGAGAATTGCTGTGCAATTGTCTGGCCAGATCCATCAGTCTGTGGGCCCTGTCCACGGGTAAAAAGGCCTTTGCCTGAAGGGTGTCTAGTCTTGCTCCTATGAACTCCACGTTCTGTGAGGGGCGCAAAGTGGACTTTGCGAAGTTTATGACAAACCCCAGATGCTGGAGAAGAGAGACAGTGTGGGGGGTGGCTTGATTGGTCTCCTGTGGAGACTGACCCCTGATGAGCCAGTCGTCCAGGTATGGAAAGACAAAGAGTCCTTGAACCCTGAGATAGACCGCCACCACCGCCAGGCACTTGGTGAAAACCCTGGGGGCGGAGGTTAGGCCAAAAGGTAATGGTTTCCTCCCTCTACAAATTGGAGATATTGTCTGTGGTCTGGATGAATAAAGATGTGAGTATAAGCATCCTTTAGGTCTAAGGAGCATAGCCAATCTCCCTGCTGGAGGTAGGGCAGCAGGATTCCAAGGGTAAGCATCTTGAACTTTTCCCTCTCCAGGAACTTGTTGAGATTCCGCAAGTCTAGGATGGGCCTGAGGCCTCCTGTCCTTTTTGGTACCAGAAAGTACCTGGAATAGAAGCCTTGACCTCTCAGGTTCCACCGCCTTCTCCTTTAGAAGACTTGCTAACTCCTGCAGGAGTAAGTCCCTGTGCAGAGGGAGTCTTGGAGGCTCCCCTGGAAAGTAGGAGGGAGGTACCTGGTGGAAGTGGAGGAGATAGCCCCTCTGGACTATGCTTAGCACCCAGGTATCTCTTGTTACGGCTGACCACCTGTGGGCATACAGGGTCAGCCAGCCTCCTGTGCTGAGAGGGACCAGCTGAGGGGGAGAGGCTATGCCACTGGAGTCAAAACCCCGCTCCCTGCTGTGCAGGAGCCGGAGCTGCTGGCTTGGGGTTTTTCTGCCTACGGGGCCCAGGTCCCTGCCCCTTGGCCTGCTGACCATGCTGGGGAGCTATGGAGGCCTGAAAGTGAGGGTATGATTTGTAGGCAGGTGACTTCCTCAGGTTAAAGGTCTTTTTTCCCGAGTCCTTCTTCTTCTGAGAAGGGGCAGAGGTTTTCCTGGACAGCCTTGTCCGGGTGAGAGTCTCGGACTCAAGTTCTGCAGCCTTTTCAGCCATGGGCTTGCCACAGAGGTTTTCACCTCGGCAGGGGACATCAACCAACTTGTCCTACACCCATGGCTCAAGGTCCGATGACTGTAGCCAGGCCTAACGGCGTGCACTGATGCCGGCCGTGGCTACCCGGGCTGAAGCCTCAAAGCTATCATAGGCTGCTCGAGAAATAAACTTTGAGCACTCCCGGATCCCTGATGACAGGGCCTTGAACCTCTGCAAAGGTTCCTCGGAGAGACCAGCAGAGAACCCGGCAATCTCCTTTGCCAGGTCCCGAAGGTACATGCCCATGTACAGCTGGTAGGTCTGGACACGGCAAGCAAGCATAGAGCCCTGGAAGCACTTCCTACCGAGGGCATCCAGGTTCTGGGCCTCCCGGCCGGGAAGCACTGAGGAGTGCATCTTCTGACTCTTCAGACGATGCATGGCCAATTCCACAACCATGGAGTGGTGTGGTAGCTGTGCCTTTTGGAACCTGGGTCTCTTGCGGACTCAATAGATGGAATTGACCCGCTTGCTCAGAACCGGTGTCGAGGCCGGCACCTCCCACATGCGGAAGAGCAACCGTTCCAGCATCGGAGGAACCGGTATAGTAAAGGCCTCCTTGGGAGGAGAGTCATATTGCAGGGCCTCGAGCTCCTTGGCTCGAGGCTCCTCCTCGAGGTCCGCGGGGAAAGCCAAAGCCTTGGCCATGTCCCTCACGAAATCCGAGAAACGGGTGTCCTCCGGGGGGGACCGTCTCCGAGGTTCGGACTCCGGTGAGTCTGAAGGGACACACCTCGTCCTCCGTTTCCCAGCCCGACCCCTCAGAGGAGGAATCGAGTGGCTCCGGTCGGGCAGGCACCAATGCCATCCGCCCCAACACCGAGGGTACCGGCGTCGATGACCTCGGTCCCGAATGGGAGGCCGAGGGAGACCTTGGCCGAGGATCAACTCAAGAGCGCATGGACTCGAGGATCGGCTCGGCCTCCGGGGTCGACTTGGACGTCGATGTCCCGGTGGTCGGGGCAGATGCACCGGTGAGACCAGCTATCAGTGCCTGCTGCTGTTCCATGAAGGCAGCCAAGCTGCTCTCCAAGGCCGTCAACCTGAGTCCGAGCTCAGGAGACTCAGCAGCCCACAACTCGGGCCCCGACGGCATCGGGCCTGACGTCGGCTCCCCCGGAGGAGAGTCCACGAGGACTACAGTACTCACGTGACTTGGGGACTCCGGCTCCACACGAGGTTGTTTAGCAGGCCTCTCCGACTCCGAAGACCTGGGACGGTGGTCGGGGCTATGCGACCTGGCCTTCGAGGAGCCAAGTGCGTCCACCGACGCCGCCCTCGTGGGTTTCTTCTTCTTGCGATGCTCCCGCGAGGGAGACCCCCTCTCAGAGGAACCCTGGCGATGCTCGGGATCGGAGTCTCGAGACGTCGAGGCCTCTGATGAAGTCCGGGCCCGGCGGGACGCGGAGTCAGAGAAGATTCTTTCCTTCTGGTGCTGCCGACTCCTCAACGCCTTCGAGGACATTTTCCCACACGGGCCACAGATCATCGGGTCATGATCGGGCCCGAGGCAGCAGAGGCAGCAGTCATGTGTGTCGGTGAGAGACATAAGTTTCTTACACTGATCACACTTTTTAAACCCACTGGCAGCCATCGGGGGAAAAAGGGCCCCTGCGAGGTCAAAAGACAGGGCTGCCAGTGAAAAATAGAAAAATGGCACGTACGCTAGTCACGAAGGACAAAAAACAAAAAATGAAGTCCAGGCTCGATACCGGTGTACCAGGCCCAGGCGGGAAAGGGAAACCGGCATCGAACCGAAGAAAAAACAGATCCACTATAAAAATCAACTTTTTTCTCGGGAGAGCACGAAACATGTCCGTCGGGCTCTGTGGAAAAAAGAAGACTGAGCAAGATGGCACCCTTGGGCGGGAAGGGGACCGCGCATGCGTGCTGCAGTCCCAAAGGCTTTCTTTGAAAGCTGGGGAAATGCTCCACATGGAGGCTCCGTCGGCGCCGACGTCACCCATATGTGAGGACTGACTTCCTGCTTGGTCCTGGAGAAATGTAATAACCAGAGCCTGCTGTCCATCCCATTGCTTAAGACAAAAAGTAAACAACAGACCTTGTGATAAGGAAGCTTATCATAGCTCAGGAAGGAGCTATAGGAAAGGTGAAGTGACTCTGAACAAGCAACCTGTCAGTTCTGGTAGAAATAAGAAAACAGAATTTTCCCATAAAAGACTACCAGTCCCAGAATGCACCAGGTTTCCAACAGCCATTAGAGGAGCTGAAGTGGGGAAGCGTGTGTTCAATCAGGAGGGCTATGAGGTAATCCCTAAGCACTCATCTCAAAGGGCAGGGCCTGATTCAGCACAGCTGCGCTGTGTTAGGGAGGAGCACTCATCTAAGCAGAATAAAGGTAGAGTTTATTCTACACAGAATTATCCTCATTATCCTGAGAATCAGCTTGAGCTTGATCATCAGTTTCATCTGAAGGATCATCAGAAGCAGAAGCCAAACCGGACGGACAGAGAGGGAAAGAAACCTTTTGGAAGAAGGAGGAGAAAAGCCTTTGAGAGGTCTAGAAGAGTCCAGAGCAGTACGTATACTGGGAGGCATTCCAAGGGCCAGCAAACACCATTGGACTGGGGAAAACCAGAGGAATGGTGCTGCAGAGCTAGGAATCTCCAGACGGTACCTGTGAGAGAGACGGCTGCACGTGGAAGGGACCCTAAGACCCGTGCCAGAAGGTATGTGAAGAGAGATCCAGTGTCCAGGGATCTGGATTGGAAGGCTGGACATAAGAACTGGACTACATACTGGCCAGGCTATATAGAGAGGAACTCTAACAGCAATGGAAGCTCAGGCATGAACACTGATCTATGCCCTAGCTATAACCTTGAAAGACAGCAGGGAAACAAGTATTCTCCTGAAAGTGCTCCATTGAGAAATTCATCTATGCCAATCCATGATATTGAACCCATGCTTGTTGAAGAAGGGGGAATGATTGCAGATGAAGAATGTGTTTATATGGACTGCTCTCTGTCTAAACTCCTTTGGTAACTTTCTGTTACAAAGTACAGCAACCATCACAAAGAAATACAAACTTGTTCTTTAATCTACTCAGAAAAGCTCCTGAAGCAGGATTTGACCCACACAGTAGAAAGCAAGCCAGCTAAGGGGTTTCAGCTGGATAACTGCTAGCAATTGAGCCTTACCTAATTGCTTGTGAGCTAGGAGAGAATCACTTCTGAATCTATGTGGGAAGTTATCAGAAGTTAACCTGAAAAGAACAGTTTTTTTCTTTCTTTGTGGCTTTTCGTTTGTTGTTTGATATATGCTAAGAAAACATTAGCTAATGCCTGACAAGTTTGAATGTTGTTTTCCTGATTTTGATTTTGTTTTTCCAAGTTAAACACTGGAAGCAAGTAACCTGATTTATGTGCTACCAAGCATATCTGTGTTGGGAGAAATAACCCCATAAATAAATATCTTATTGGCTTTAACACTTGAGCACAACTAAATTATTGTCAGCAGCTGTGTCTGGTGTGAATGAACTGCATTGCCCACAATCCCTTGCAAATCATATAGATATATGCACTTGCCAAGACTGTGAAGATTCTTACCCAGGCAGCCGTCTGACAACCTGCAATAGAGTATTCACCCTTCAATCGAGAACTCACTCCTAAAACCCATAAGAACAGCACAAACAACTCAGGACCTGTGAAAAAAACTGAAAACACACCACTTCAGTGAGCACTATGGGCTAGATACAAAGTGACCTACTACCACATATGGACTAACTGTTTCCCCCATTAATTCCAAGTCGTATGCTTCTCTATTATGTTCTTTGTAATACCATAACTCAATAAGACCATAAGAAATACCATACTGGGTCAGACCAAGGTCGATCAAGCCCAGTATCCTTTTCCAACAATGGCCAATTTAGGTCACAAGTAACTAGCCGTTTCCAAAAAAGACACACAGGTTCCACAATGCTTGTATTGGGTCAAGCAGTGGATTTCTCTGGGCCTCTTTAATAATGGTTTATGGACCTTCCCTCCAGGAACTTGTCCAAACCATTTTAAACCCAGCTACACTAACAGCTTTTACTACACTCTCTGGTAACGAATTCCAGCGTCTGATTAATATTTTCTTTTATTAGTCTTAAACGGGTTACACTGTAGCTTCATTGAATGTCTCCTAGTCTTTCTAGAGAGTTATGTATATTTGTTCTCTGTAAACTGCTTTGATTAATGATAAAGCAGTATACAAAAAATGTTAAATAAATAAATTCAAGTTCACGCATACTCAATTTTATAAAATAGGCATAAAATATATGCACAAATGCATGCGTAGAGCCAGTGTGACTTAAATCACTATCCTGTGGAGGATAATTTTATAATCTATGGTTACACCAAAAAGCACTTATTTATTTAGCAATGCTTATACAGTATACCGCATTTCACTGGCTCAAAGTGGTGTACATTCAGGTACAGAATATATTTCCTTTGTCCTCAAAGGGCCTACAAACCGCTACTCAGTGATAGTGACTTCTGAACAGTATGTCAAGCCATAGTAACACCAATAATAAATTATCGCAACATAATCTACCAAGGCCTTCCCAAGAAAACAATACTCCCTCTGCAACTGGTGCAAAATATTGCAGTCAGAATTATTACCGGAACAGCAAAATACAGCCATATAACCCCAACACTCCACCAACTACTCTGGCTCCCGGTCACCGTACAATCCAAATACAAGAACTTAACAATAATCAAAATAATCAACAACCTATCTCCTCCTATCCTTCAGCCTATGATCAAGAAAGCATATCAGACCAAAACAAGAAAAGCATCTGATACAAACATCCTTGAAATCCCAACAAGTATGAGGACAGCAAAACAATCTACTTGCAAGAGCTTTCTCCTTATACGTATGCTCCTCAACTATGGAATGATCTACCCGCCTCAATTGTTGTTGTTGTTGTTGTTAAGTGCCGTCGAGCCATCAAAGACCTATCAGACTATGGGAAAGTCATAAAGACTCATCTCTTTATGGAATACTATGGACCCACCCCCTAAGAAAACTGATTTAAAAAAACCTGACCAGAAGAAAGCCCACCAAATTATGGAACACAATGGACCCACCCCATGAACATACTGATCTAGTATGTCTCGGTTAAACCTCCTGGACTACACTCTCAGCCTATATATAACTGCGTCATACACAACCTCCACTGCACTCATGTAAATGTATATAGTTTATAATTGTTAAAAATACCCATTGTATCCCACTTAATCTTCCAAATTCCATACCCTGTTCTACGCAAATGTTGGTTTTGCTGTGATGTTCTCTGTAAACGCCTTGAATAAATGATGGGGCGGTATAGAAAAACCTAATAAATAAATAAATACAACCCTGTTAAATGAGCTACAGAATCTATCCCAAAATAAATTTAATTGAAAAAAGAAAACTACAATCCATAAGCAATAGGGCAACAATGAAGTAATAAGTTTCTGATCTTTAAGTTCCTCACTACAGACCCAAATCTTCTCAGTTTGTCTCCAGTCTTTACCTCATGGAAAGCAGACTCTACCTCTGCTTAGGCTGTTCTGGCTTTTATCAGGCCAGCGGCCAGACTTCCACATCAGCCCTTTTCTTCATACTCTCCTTTGTTTCTGATTCACTGAATCTCTTTAAAAGAATTGCTGCTTGAGCCTTCCTCCCAGGATCTGTGGATGACAGATCTCATACCAGTATGTATAGTGGCCCTCCTTCTCTAACCCTTCGAGTTCAAGGACTACTTCCTGAAATCCAGGTACTTCACAGGAGTCCCAGAACTTCCAAGAAAGAGGAGTCTCACAATGCGTGGATGAGATGATGGTGCAAAGAAGAGGATTTTGGATTTGTTAGGAACCGAACAATACTCTGGGGAAGGGAGGGACTTTTCCAAAAGGATGGGCTCCACCTTAACCAGGAGAGAGCCATGGTAGCGGAAAGCCGACGATCACCCAAGAGCGCATGGTTCAGAAGGATGTATCCTTGACGGATACTAGCAAAAGAGGGAAGTTAGAGCATCCTGAAAGAGAGGTTCCAATAAAGATAAAAGTAACCCAGATGCTCTTAAGTACAGAACAGACAGGGCTGAAAGATTCCAAATTACCCCTATCAACTGATAACCAGATTAATATGAATAAAATACAACCTCTAAAATGCCTGCATGCAAATGCTAGAAATCTGAAAAATAAGATGGAAGAGCTAGAAAATATAGCACTAAATGAAAGATTAGATATAATTGGCATCTCAGAGACCTGGTGGAATGAGGACAAGCAATGGGACAATGTGATTCCTGCATACAAATTATATCACAAGGATATGGTAGAACAAATTGGTGGAGGGATTGTGCTCTGTGTTAGAGAGGGCATTGAGTCGCACAGAATTAAAGTTTTGCAGGAAATAAAATAAACTGTAGAATCTCTATGGATAGAAATTCCATATAAAAAGCGGAAGGCGTTGGCAGGGAGGGGTGTACTACCAACCGCCTAGCCAGAATTAATGAAATGCTAAAAGAAACCAGAGAAGCCTAAAACATAGTAATAACGGGTGATTTCAATTACCCTGGTATTGACTGGGTCAATGTCAAAGCAAGACATGCTAGGGAGATGAGGTTTCTAGATAAAATAAATGACTACTGCTTGAAGCAGGTGGTTCATGAACTGACAAGAGGGGAAGCTATTTTGGACCTATTCCTTAGTAGAACCTAGGATCTTGTGCAGTAGATAAGAGTGTTGGGGCAACTTGGCAATAGTGATCATAGCATGATTGCATTTGATTTAATAAATGGAGGGAGAACTGCAAGGAAATCCACAGTACTACCTTTTAACTTTCAAAAGGGAAACTATGATAAAATGAGGAAAATAGTTAAGAAAAAGCTAAAAGGAGCAGCTGCAAAGGTTAAAGATTTACATCAAGCATGAGTGTTGTTTAAAAATACTATCTTGGAAGCCCAGACCAGCTGTATTCCACGCTTTAAGAAAAGTGGAAGGAAGTTCAAAAAACTGCCAGCATGCTATGATCACTATTGCCAAATTGCCCCAACACTCAGCAACAGAAATACCTAATGCCTGCTACCTTAATGCCCTTTAGTAAACATACCCCTAAGTTTTTCCAAGTATAGATGCTTGTCTCTGTGATATCTTGTATTTCATGAAGGTCTCCCCATTTTTCTTCACCTTTCTTCACCTTTCCAGCTACTTATTTTGAGAACCATAGTGGTCTCGTTTTCCTTTTACCTTTATTTACCTTTCTAACATAAAGGTTGGTTGCCCTTAAAATATCCCCTTTCATTTTTGCCCACTGTTTTTCTACATCCTCCAGCTGTTCCCATAATGCTAATGACTCCTTGAGGTATTGGCCCATCTTGGCAAAGTTAGTTTTCCTAAAATCTAAGACCCTCGCTTTTGAATGGACTTTATCAGCCCTAGTCCTGATACTGAACCACACCATCTGGTGATCACTGGATGTGAGATGATCTCCCACTATAACATCAGAAACACTTTCACCATTGGTAAGCACCAAGTCAGGTATGGTCCCTTCATGTGTGGGTTCTGTTACCAATTGTATGAATAGTTCTCCCTGTAGAGAATCTAGGATCTCCTTACTTCTAGATGACACCGCAACAGGGATGTTCAGAGGCTGAATTAATTCTTTGCTTTGGTCTTTACTGAAGAAGATATAGGGAAGTTACCCATGCCTGAAATGGTATTTAAAGGTGATGTATTGGAAGAATTGAAAGAAATATTGATAAACCGGGGAGATGTATTACAACTATTTGACAAAATGAAAAATAGCAATTCACATGGACCGGATAGTATACATCCAAGGTTGTTGAAAGAACTGAAATATGAGATTGAAGTCCTACTATAAGTAATCTGTTATCTATCATTAAAAACATCTGTAGTACCTGAAGATTGGACAGTGGCCAATGTAACACCAATTTTTAAAAAGGGTTCCAGGGGTGATACAGGAAACTACAGACCGGTGAGCCTGACGTCAGTACTGGGCAAAATGGTAGAAACCATTATAAAGAATAAAATTAGTGAACATGAAGATAGTCATGGTTTAATGGGAGAAAGCCAACATGAATTTAACCAAGGAAGTCTTGTAACATAGTAACATAGTAAATGATGGCAGATAAAGACCAGCATGGTCCATCTAGTCTGCCCAGCAAGATGGCAAGAGTAGGTACACCTGTCGCTCTGTGCAGGCCACCCCTCCCCATGTCTTTGTTTAGGGGTGAACCCACCACTCCATGTAGGACATCCCTATTTGTTGAGACGTTAGATGGTTCGAAAGTTAGATGGTACCGTTTGTCTTGTTTTTATCCTGTTGCTGTAAAGGGATCCACTGTGTTTGTCCCATGCCTTTTTGAATTCTGTCACTGTGTTTGCCCCCACCACTTCCATCGGGAGGGCATTCCAAGCATCCACAACCCTTTCAGTGAAAAAATATTTCCTGACATTGCCTTTCAATTTACCACCTTGCAGCTTCATGTTATGCCCTCTAGTTTTACAGCTTCCCCGTCTTTGGAAGAGGTTTGTTTGTTCATCATTTCTCTTTAAGTATTTAAAGGTCTGAATCATATCTCCCCTGTCCCTCCTCTCCTCCAAAGTGTACATATTTAGGTCTTCATGTCTCTTCTCATAAGGCTTCTGATGCAGGCTCCAAATCATTTTCGTATTGTCTTACTAATCTGTTATATTTTTTGTAGGTGTGCATAAACAGGTAGAAAAAGGTGAGTCAGTTGATACAGTGCATCTTGATTTTCAGAAAGCCTTTGACAAGGTCCCTCATGAGAGGCTCTTGGCAAAATTAAAAACTCATGGGATAGGAGGCAGTGTACAACTGTGGATCAGGAACTGGCTAAAAGATAGAAAGCAGAGAGAAGGGCTAAATGACCAATTTTCTCAATGGAAAAAGGTGATTAGGGGAGCTGGAAGTAGCGGTATACAAATTTATGCCAAATAAATAAATAAAATAAAGAAAATCTGTTCTGGGCCCACTGCTTTTTAACGTTGTCATAAATGACCTAGAAATGGAAATAACGACTGAGGTGATCAAATTTGCAAAGTTATGCACTTAGGGAAGAACAACCCAAACTACAGTTACACAATGTAGGGGTTCCACATTAGGAACCACCACCCAGGAAAAGGATTTAGGCGTCATCATGGATAATATGTTGAAACCCTCTGCCCAGTGTGCAGCGGTGGCCAAGAAAGCAAATAGAATGCTAGGAATCATAAGGAAAGGAATGAAGAATAAAACCAAAGATATTATAATGCTTCTGTATCATTCCATGGTGCAACCACACCTTGAATATTGTGTGTGATTCTGATTGCTATATCTTAAAAAGGATATAGCAGAATTAGAAAATGTACAGAGAAAAGCCACCAAAATGGTAAAGGGTATGGAAGGATACCCCCATGAGGAGAGGCTTAAAAGGTTAGGGCTCTTCAACTCGGAAAAGAGCTGGCTGAGGAGAGATATGATAGAGTTCTATAAATTAATGAATGGAGTGGAACAAGTAAACGTAGATTGCTTGTTTACTCCTTCAAAAAGTAGAAGGACTAGGGGACATACAATGAAGCTACATTGTATGCCATTTAGGACTAATAAGAGAAAATATTTTTTCACTCAATGAGTAATCAAACTCTGGAATTCATTACCGGAGGATGTAGTAAAAGCTGTTAGTGTAGCTGTGTTTAAAAAAGGTTTGGACAAGTTCCTGGAGGAAAGGTCCATAAACCATTATTAAAGAGGACCAGGGAAATCGACTGCTTACCCTGTGATAAGCATTGTGGAATCTGTGCACCTTTTTGAGAATCTGACAGGTACTTGTGACCTGGATTGGCCACTGTTGGAAACAGGATACTGGGCTTGACGGACCTTGGTCTAACAAAGTATGGTATTTCTTATGTTCTTATGTAGAAGAAAGGAAGGGACCAAGTTCCTTTCCTCACAAGCGATTTTATAGTCACTCTAAGAAGACTTCCCTTTGAACAATATCCTCCTATACTCCTTAGCCAGTCCAGTTTCTAGGATATCATCTTTTAACATCTTTGTTAGTGATATAGTGGAAGGGCTGTCGGGTAAGGTTTGCCTTTTTGTGGATGATACCAAAATCTGCAATAGAGTAGACACCCAGGAAGGTGTAGAAAACATGAGGAGGGATCTAGCTAAGCTTGAAGAATGGTCTAGAATCTGGCAGCTGGGATTTAATGTTAAAAAATGTAAGGTCATGCATTTGGGCTGCAGCAATCCAAGGGAGCAATAGAGTATAGGGGGTGAAGTACTTTTGTCCACTAAAGAAGAGCGGGACCTAGGCGTGGTTGTGTCTGATGATCTTAAAGTAGCTAAACAAGTAGAAAAGGCAATGGCAAAAGCTAGAAGGATTCTTGGGTGCATACGGAGAGGAATGACTAGCAGAAAAAAGGAGGTGATAGTGCCTCTGTATAAGTCTTTGGTGCAACCTCATTTGGAGTATAGTGTGCAATTCTGGAGACCGCACCTTCAAAAGGATGTGAACAGGATGGAGTCATTGCAGAAGGTGGCTACTAAAATGGTTAGTGGTCTTCATTATAAAGCATATGAGGACAGACTTAAGGATCTTAATATGTACACCTTAGAGGAAAGGTGGGATAGAGGTGATATGATTGAGATGTTTAAATATCTCCGTGGCATAAATGTTCAGGGAGCGAGCCTCTTTCAATTGAAAGCAAGTTCTGCTATGAGGGGACATGGGATGAGGGTGAAGGGGGATAGATTCAGGAGTGATTTGTGGAAATATTTCTTTACGGAAAGAGTGGTGGATCCGTGGAATAGTCTCCCAGTGGAGGTGGTAGAGATGAGGACAGTAACTGAATTGAAAAAAGCATGGGACAAACACAGAGGATCTCTAAAGGTAAAAAGGGGACTGTTGTAGTTGCTGATATGGAAGGACAGACTAGATAGGCCATGTGGTCTTTTTCTGTCGTCATGTTTCTATGTTTCTATATCTACAATGATTTGTGAGACTATACCCGCCTTAGGCGCCCGCCTAGACATAGGGTATAGCCTGGGTTGTAAAAGGAATACTCTGTAGTCGTGTCCAAAGTGTAAATTAAAGCTGGGCTTTATTCCCCTTCCCTTGAGGATTGCCTTTTGAATACATCAAACGAGGATAACACAAAAATAAACTGTTGCTTCATAGGTAAATAAAAGTTTTTCCAAATAATACTAATGCTTCTTCTTGCTTCTTTTTTAACAAAGAGATTCTATCTCATCCGAAATGCACAAAGCACACTCCATCGGTTCTGGAATGACCTCTGGGTTTGAACTTTCCCACTGCATAACCTCAGGACCTGGTCCTGTATACGGGCACCATGTTTCTGTATCACTGCTTTCAGAACCTTGCCCTCAGGAGACCTCAGCTTCTGGGAGAGGAGACTGCTTTGTACAGTCAGATATACAGGGAGCTGTGCTTGGGGTTTCTTCCCACCACCTATTCCAATAGGGGATTTCTAGCACCCTGTAAGCTTGGCTTTTTATACAAGGACCCTTCTTCTTTCCCTCTATAGAAGACAGGGTAATTATCTTCCTTCTGGGTGAAGATTGCTTCCAGCCCTTCCTCCTCTAGCCAAGGCTTCTTCTCCGGGGTGCAAACTGCCTTTCTCCGTGAGTACCAGAGACTGGGCTTAGCTGAGCTGAAATCACTTCGTGGTTTTAGGGAGCTTTCCTGGGTGTGACCTTTGCTCTCTGCCTGCTTGGTTGCTTTCCTCTGCACGAGGACCCCTCTGGCTTGGAAGTCTTTTGCACTGTTCTTCCCAGCCCTCTCGGGTTCAACAGCCTGCTTCCCTTCAGCCCTGGTTCTCCAAGACAGCGTTTCTCTCTGTGTTTGCTCCAGAGTCCTTGTCTCTATTCCCTTCTGAGACTGACTCCTCTGCCTGAACTCCTTCTCTCCCTGATCTCCCGTGATCTCACTGATCTCCTCTTGTGGGATTTCCCACCTGGTTTTATTTTCCTGCTTGTTAGACGTAGAATGTGACTCTTCCCTCAGGTGAGCCTGATTGGAACTCTGAATCTCTACTGCATCACTAATGCCATGAGGAAAGTTTGTTTCTCCATTCCCTGCTTCCCTGCAACGTGAATGTATCAACTGCACATGTGGCTGTGAGGTAAGCTCTTCTTTTACATTTCCCTTTATTATTTCAGGCTCAGTGCTGTCTACCTCATGACATATCCCCCCCCTTAAGCTATTTCGGGCTGAGGGACATATGTCCTTACAGCACGGAATACGTGATACTGCATCCGCATTGAACTGAAGCTGTACCTGTAACTGACCACAGTTGCAGTCCGCTCCTGCCAGGCTTTTAGGACATTGACATGGTACACCTGACGGCGTCCCTTGTCAGTCTCCATGACATAGGAGACTGGTCCCTTGTGAGCTACTACAGTGTAGAGCCCTCTCCACTGAGCTTCAAATTTTGGCCCAGGGTCTGCTACCATTACGACTACTCTCTCACCTATCGTGAGTTGACGGGGTTTTTTCCCCCGGTCATAATATTTTTTCTGCTGCTGTTGACTATCTTGCAGATGTTGTTCAGCAGCTTGTGAGGCCCTCTGTAACCGCGATCGGAGTTCCTGGAGGAACTGCGGTACCCCTATTTCCTCCCCTTTTGGCTCTGCCCACTGCTCCCTTAAAATGTCAAGGACACCCCTTGGAGCCCGGCCGAACATCAATTCATATGGGGAAGCTCCTAACGAGGCCTGTGTGCGCTCCCTGCTGGCATATAAAGCAAATGGGAGCATAATGTCCTAATCAGCCATCTTCCCGTCTAGTCCCTGCCTCAACATTTGTTTGAGGGTCTGATTAAACCGCTCTACCATTCCGTTGGACTGGGGATGGTAAGCTGATGTTTTTAGGTGACATATCCCGAAGGCGTCCCAGACGTGTGTCAGATATAGTGATAGGAAATTGCTTCCCCTGTCCGTTAACATCTCCTTCGGGAATCCTACTTCACAAAATATTTTGATTAATTCCCCCGCTATTGTATTTTCTGAAATGTTCTTCAGCGGTATGGCCCAGGGGAACCGAGTGGCCTGATCCATTATGACCAAAATATACTGGAACCCCCTAGGGGTTTTTACTAAGGGTCCTACTATATCCATCGCCATTCGGCGTACTGGTTCAGATATGGTAGGTATTGGTATCATGGGAACCCCTCGTGGTTTGGCGGCAGAGACCCTCTGACACGAAGGGCATGCCTCGCAAAAACGCTTGGTCTCTTGGAACACCCCCGGCCAATAGAAACGGGCCAGTACCTGGTCCAGGGTACCTACAACCCCTTTATGCCCTCCCACCGGGTGGTCATGGGCCAATCTCATTACACTTGCCTTAAAAGCAGTGGGTACCACTAGCTGTTTCCTAACAGCGCCAGTCTGGGGATCATTACTCTCCCGATATAGTAACTCTTCTTCCAGAAAAAACCTGGGAAGAGAGTCTTTATCAGACTGGGCATACTCAAAAGCGCGTTTTAACGCGGGATCCGCTTTTTGTTCTTTCGCGAATGAGGGAAATCTTTGCACTAGCTCAGTCGGTACCCAGGGAAAACCTATCCCATCTCCTGCTCCTGCCCTTAGTTGGGCCCTATTGTGGCGCTCTCGCTGCTTATCACCCTTGATTTTCTTACTAGCCTTTTATGGAAGGTTGATTAAATCCTCGTGTTTGGGTAGTTCTCCTAGCAGGTCCTCTAGGGGCCTATCCTCCTCCACCTGGGGTTCTGCCTCTTCCTCTGAAGGAGGGTCCATGTCCTTCGTGGGTTCAAAGCTCTCCCTCGAACTTTGGGCCTGTGACCTTGTGGATACTAGCCCCCTTTTCCCTTGCACGCCTTCCCTAATGCTCCTACAGAAGAGCGGCCAGTCTCGGCCTAAAACTATATCATAGGGCAACCGGGGAATTACCGCTACTAGGACCTTCCTTCGGGTGCCTAAAGCTTTCACTACTACCCTATACGGAGGATAGGCAGTGGATGACCCATGTATACAGCGGATCTTAGTTCTGCCCTCTGGTTGATTCAGGGGAAATGCCCCACTATCCTGTAGGAGACGCCAGAATTTCTTCGACACCATAGTTTGGTCTGCCCCTGAATCAAGTAGGGTCTTGGCCAACACGCCCTGTACCTCTACATCAAGGCGAAAGCCTTCCTGCCTATATTTCTCCTTTTCACTCATCAGTGCTGTGCGTGACATGCATTCATCCCTCTTGTGACCCCTCCTCCCACATTTAAAACATTTCATGCGAGAGTCGTTCCCCATACCTTTATCCATACATTTCTTTGTACCTGGTATACCTGACATTGGGTCTTTCATTACTCTGCTGAAATTTGCCACCCCATACGAGTCGCTAGCTCCTCCGTGCGGTTTATGGGCTACCTGAGCCTCCATGAACCTTTCGGTTAAGTGAGCAGCCTCGTCTGACGTCTGGCAATTCTGGAGAGTGAGGAATGCCCTAACCTCAGCTGGCACAGCTTCCGAAAATTGCTCCAACATGAGCATATCAAGGATACTCTCTATTGGCTTCTCTTCTGGCGTAAGCCACTTCCACACCAGGCTACGTATCCATTGGCCTAGTGCCTTAGGAGTTTCACCTGGCTGGATTTTTGTTGCCCTTAACATCCGGCGATACACCATAGGCGACAGGCCTAGCCTGTCCCGTATGGCTGCTTTTACATTTTTATAATCAGTTGCCTGGGCGGCGGGCATAGCTTTATAAGCCGCCAAGGCTTCTCCCGTAAGGGAGGTGGCTAACCGGACCGCCCACTGCTTCTCGGGCCAACCTGCCCCTCGAGCTACCCGCTCAAAGGCCTCGAGAAAGTCATCAATATTGTCTTTGCCTGACCATTGTCCAAAAGATAAGACCCCACATGTTTGTGGGTCTACCCCACAGTAGTGTCCTTCAGGCATCTTGTCTGTCAGCAGCTCCTGTAGCACCGCCTGTAGCCAGTCCGTCAGCGGCTTCTGCTGCGCCTGCATGGCTGCTAATGCTTGCTCCTGACACTGCTGGGCCAGCTCTCTCTGTTTCTCAAATTGGAGCCCAATCCAACGCAGCGTCTCCTGTGGAGTCTCCATGATGTCCGCCTGCAATAAACCAAGAACAAAAAAAAACACACCAAGTGCGGCACATTTTTTTTTTTTTTCCTAAATGCAGTTAAGCTGGGGTTTTCAGTCCCCCTTATTTCTCCTCACAGAATCCCACCCTGGCTGTACCCAGATACCTTTACCTGAGTCAGGAGGTGATTCTGGCTTTGAGAAAGTTCTTTTCCAGATCCTGGAGTCCTCTGGGCGTGGTCCACCGCAGTCCCGGTCCTGTTCTCCGGTGCTGGTGACTCCACTGTGCTCCCACGGTATCCTTCTTTTCAGGAATCCAAAGAACTATGCCATTTGTGAGACTATACCCGCCTTAGGCACCCGCCTAGACATAGGGTATAGCCTGGGTTGTAAAAGGAATACTCTGTAGTCGTGTCCAAAGTGTAAATTAAAGCTGGGCTATATTCCCCTTCCCTTGAGGATTGCCTTTTGAATACATCAAACGAGGATAACACAAAAATAAACTGTTGCTTCACAGGTAAATAAAAGTTTTTCCAAATAATACTAATGCTTCTTCTTGCTTCTTTTTTAACAAAGAGATTCTATCTCATCCGAAATGCACAAAGCACACTCCATCGGTTCTGGAATGACCTCTGGGTTTGAACTTTCCCACTGCATAACCTCAGGACCTGGTCCTGTATACGGGCACCATGTTTCTGTATCACTGCTTTCAGAACCTTGCCCTCGGGAGACCTCAGCTTCTGGGAGAGGAGACTGCTTTGTACAGTCAGATATACAGGGAGCTGTGCTTGGGGTTTCTTCCCACCACCTATTCCAATAGGGGATTTCTAGCACCCTGTAAGCTTGGCTTTTTATACAAGGACCCACTTCTTTCCCTCTATAGAAGACAGGGTACTTATCTTCCTTCTGGGTGAAGATTGCTTCCAGCCCTTCCTCCTCTAGCCAAGGCTTCTTCTCCGGGGTGCAAACTGCCTTTCTCCGTGAGTACCAGACACTGGGCTTACCTGAGCTGAAATCACTTAATGGTTTCAGGGAGATTTCCTGGGTGTGACCTTTGCTCTCAGCCTGCTTGGTTGCTTTCCTCTGCACGAGGACCCCTCTGGCTTGGAAGTCTTTTGCACTGTTCTTCCCAGCCCTCTCGAGTTCAACAGCCTGCTTCCCTTCAGCCCTGGTTCTCCAAGACAGCGTGTCTCTCTGTGTTTGCTCCAGAGTCCTTGTCTCTATTCCCTTCTGAGACTGACTCCTCTGCCTGAACTCCTTCTCTCCCCGATCTCCCGTGATCTCACTGATCTCCTCTTGTGAGATTTCCCACCTGGTTTTATTTCCCTGCTTGTTAGACGTAGAATGTGACTCTTCCCTCAGGTGAGCCTGATTGGAACTCTGAATCTCTACTGCATCACTAATGCCATGAGGAAAGTTTGTTTCTCCATTCCCTGCTTCCCTGCAACGTGAATGTATCAACTGCACATGTGGCTGTGAGGTAAGCTCTTCTTTTACATTTCCCTTTATTTTTCAGGCTCAGTGCTGTCTACCTCATGACAATATGCATGAGATAGACTTGCATGCACTGCCTCCATTTGCAACTGCTGATTATACTCACCGGGCTGACATTCAAAGCCCTTAGCCAGCTGACCCAAGAGGAGGCCATCTGCTTAAGGGGATAGACCGTGATATTCAACGGCACTATCCGGATAGTGCAGGAGTGGTCCCTAGGCAGAGCAGAGGTAGGACCGGTGTTAATGTAATTTTCAGCAGACTTTGTCCGGACAACTGAGGTTGTATGAAAAGCAGACCTAGGGTGCACCAAATATCCTGCCAATATTTAAGCATTACAGCTGACCACCACGGCATTTGATTAGTGGCAGTTTTGAAAACAGGGCCCAGCAAAAATAGTAGCAGTTTAATTATGTAGCCTGAGACTCTAATATAAAAAGTACTGTACCAAGCTAGAAATTCACTCTGTGCAACTCGTAAACTTCGCGGCTCTCCCTCTCAGCCACACGCAGGAATTTGCACTTAGCAGGTTTCTTGTAAGCCCAGTGAAGGCATTGGCACCCCTTCCGCCCTTGCGCCCTATGCAGACACACCATTTGCATAGCTCTTGCTGCAGCTCTGCCTGATGCAGTACACTGGACCATCAGATTGTTAATGTAAATATATTTTGCATTCACAGAAATCCCTGGCCTCTCTCCCAACAATGAGTGCAGAGCAGAACCAAGACATTTCTCCAGAAAATTCACTTTTATAAAAAAAATATTCTGATTTTGGCATCAGCTCAAAAACAACAAGATTAAGCTTCTCCAGTACCAGAGCATACTGTATTGTGAAATAATAGAAAAACTTATGAAAGTCACTCAGAAGCTATAGAGCAAACCTACCATTCCATAACAACACTAATATGCAGGAGTCACACAACTATGTTTTTACCTAGAAAAGGGCAGCACCATAATTAGTGCACCCTAAAACATCACTAGAGCTATTGGGAAAACTAAAAGCTGGATTACTATAGATCCCTACACAGACATTCAGCGCTAAAAATACTTGGCCTCAGTCACATATGCTGAATGTAGATAGATCTTCCTTCCAGCATCTCTTTTCACTCTGTCCCCCTCCTTACAGCATCTTCTCTCTCCCTTTCCCACCTTTAACCCAGCATCTCTTCTTTCTCTTTTTCCATTTTCCATTCAGCATCTCTTCTCTCTTCCCCCTCCATCTAGCATCTCCCATCTGTCTTTGTACTCCTCCTTCTTTCTCTCTACTACTCCTCCCATGTCCTGCTCCCCCTTCCATGCTCAGTATCTCCCCCATCTCCCCATTGCATGCAATGGAGATAAAACTAGGACTTCCCTCCCCCTGCCTCTCCCATTCCCCAGACTAACCTCCCACCCTTCCAGCATTTCCTCTCGCTCTCTCCCCTTCTTCCAGCATCCTCTCTCTCTCTCTTTCCAACCCTTAATCCAACTTGTCTTTCTATCTCTTTTTCTCCCTCCTCCATCTAGCATTCTGCCCCTCCAAAACAGAAGAGCCTATGTTTGAGGGGGTGGGACTGGCAGAGCACTTGCATCAACTTCCAGACTCTCTGCCTTTTTTGTGTTTCATTGTCACTGCACATGTTCGGACAAGCTGTGGAGGCAGCGGCTAAAAGTAAGGAAGATGCTGGACCTTGAATACTGTGTGCAATTCTGGCTGCTACATTTCAAAAAAGATAAAGTGGAGTTGGGGAAGATGCAGAGGAAAGCAACCAAAATGATAGAGGATAGAATTTGAAAAGAAACTTGCCATAGAAGGAAAAACGCATGATAAAAACTTTTTCAAGTATTTTTCTAGCAAGAATCATGTGAGAGAGTCAGTTGGACCATTAATGACAGAGGGGTAAAAGGAGCATTAAGAAAGGACAAGGCTATAGCAGAGAGACTGAAAGAATTTTTTCCTTTGGTCTTGACTGAAGAAGGCATGGGGAAGTTGCCCATGCCAGAAATGATATTTAAAGGTGATGTATCTGAGGAATTGAAACAAATCTCGATAAATCGGGAAGATGTAATGCAGCAATTTGATAAACTAAAGAGTATCCCAGGGTGCTGAAAGAAGTAAAAAATGAGATTGCAGACCTTCTATTAGTATTTGTGAATTATTATTAAAATCATCTGTAGTACCTGAGATTGGAGAGTGGCAAGGTGATGCCAATTTTTAAAAAGGGTTCCAGGGAAACTGCAGAGGCAGATGAAATTTGAAGTGGACATGTGCAAAATTATGACCTTAGGGACAAACAACCCAAACTATGGTTACATGATGCAAAGGTTCCACATTAGGAATCTTCACCCAGGAAAAAGATCTAGGCATCATCGTGGATAATATGTTGAAATCATCTGCCCAGTGGGCAGTGGTGGCCAAGAAAGCAAATAGAATGCTAGGAATCATAAGGAAAGGAATGAAGAATAAAACCAAGGATATTATAGGGCCCGAATAAATGCCTTTCGAATATTGGGCCCTAAATCAACAAGCAGATGGGCACAGGTTCCTGGCTCCTGTGCCGGGAGGTGGTCAGGTTGTGGAGGTTCGCCATCGCTCACGGGATGGAGCTGAGTGCCACATATCTGCCAGGAAACCAAAACACTCTGGTGCACAGACTGAAATGTGTTCTTTAGCCACACAAATGGACACTGAACAGAGATTTGGTGGCCCAAATCTTTTGAAAGTGGAGCATTCCCTCGATAGACCTGTTTGCCACTCCACAAAATACCCAGGTAGATCGGTTCTGCTCTAGAGCGTGATTCCACAGCAAACTAACATCAGACGCTTTCCTCCTGTACTGGGGGGAGGGTCTTCTGTATGCTTACCCTCAAATACCTCTCATAGCAAAAATCCTAATAAAGCTCAGGACAGACGGAAGTACGATGATGCTCAATGAGCTGTACTGGCCCAGACAGCCCCAGTTCCCGCTGCTGCTGCATCTCTTCATGCAGGAACCCCTCCAGCTTGACCATGCTCTGGAGCCCATTTTGTAGGATGACGGGAGGATGCCTCATCTCAGCGTGTGGTCTTTGGCCTTCATAGCATGGATATTGAGAGGCTAGTCCTGTTAGAGCTCAATCTGCCTGATGATATAATTGATATCTTGTTGTCCTCCAGAAAGGCATCAATGAGGAGGTCTTATGCCTGTAAGTGGAAGAGGTTTGCTGTCTGGTGTGAGACCTGGGTCCTGGATCCTTTCATCTATCCCACAAGGAGTCTACTTGAGTATCTCTGACTTAGGCCTGAAATCTAGCTCTGTCCGAGTTCACCTCAGCGCGACTGGGGCATACTATCTTGAGATGGATGGGAAATCCATCTCGGCACAGCCTTTGATTTCATGCTAAGGCTCCTTCTCTTGAAGTCTCCATACAAGCCCCTCGCTTTTGCTTGGACCTCTATATGGTACTAATGCAGCTCATGGAAGCTCTCTTTGAGCCGCTTGACTCACATCCACTGAAGTTCTTGATCTGGAAGGTCTTGTTTCTGGTAGCTGTCACCTTGGTGCTCTGAGTGAGCAAGCTTCAGGCTCTAGTAGTTCATCCACCGTATACCAGATTCCATCATAATAAAGTGGTTCTTCAAACACATCCTCATTTCCTTCTGAAGGTGGTTTCAGATTTCCATCTCAGTCAATAGTGCTACCTAGAGTTTTCCCTAGGACTCAAGCCCACAAGGGGGAAGCGGCGTTGCACATGTTGATCTGCAAGTGGGCCTTAGCCTTCTACTTGGAGTGGACAAAGGACCATAGGAAGTCTGTTTAACTTTTAGCTTCTTCTGACCCCAGCGAGCTGGGAGCTGCTGTTTCCAAATGCTCTCTTTCAGTTTGCTTAGCATATTGCATCTCCTTTGCATATGCCCAGACAGGCCTGAGCCTTGATGGTCATGTCACAGCTCACAATGTCCGAGCTATGGCTGCATCGGTGGCCAACTTACGCTCTGACTCCATGTAGGAAATCTGCAGGGCTGCAACGTGGGCACATTCACATTTCGCTACAGCCTAGAAGGGGATTCCTGATGTGACAGTAACTTAGGCTAATCTGTACTCCGGCACCTGTTTGGGAATTAGAATCCAACTCCGTCCCCCCAATGCCCTTCTGTCCATCCAGGCTACCAAAAAGCCCCAATAATGAGCTAATGAGAGAAAGAAATGTTGCAGAGTGCAGAACAGATTTGCCTTCATTGTACATAGTTGGTTTTGCATGTTTTGCATTAATGTTGCCCCTGTTGGGCTTCTTGGCAGCCTCCTCAGTTTTTGGTAGCCTGTAGCTTGTGATTCCCATGCGTGAGGACTTACTTCCTGCTTATCCATGGATAAAAGGTAGTTACCCACCTGTAGTAGGTATTCTCAATGGACAACAGGAATAAGTCCTCACAACCCTTACACCTCTCCGAAAAGTTGTATTCTGCTATAGCTACAGCATATTATCAGACTGAAGATGATGGCGCCATGGTGGCAAGTAGGAAGGAGGCACGCAGGCACAGTGGAGCTTCCCAAAAGCTTCCAATAGAAATCAGGGAGCATTCCCACGTGGGGCTTCATTGGGGACATTACCTGTGCATGAGGACTTATTCCTGCTGTCAGTGGAGAACACCTGCTACAGGTGAGTAGCTACCTTTAACCTGAGCAAACATGGTGTGAATGGCACATGTAGACAACTCAAAAGGTCTCATTTTTTTAGCTGAAAATCATTTCAAAATACTTCTTTCATGCTAGTTGTTTTTTTAAAAATTAGTTTGACAAGTTAACAGGTAGCAGCAATCACTTCTCTCTTAATTAGAATATTGTACATTGTAGTTCATAGATATGCAAGGATGAAAGTAATTTGACAGTGATGAATTTTAAACATTGCTGCTATGAATTATGCAACAAAATTATTAAAAAAGAGACGTTAGATCACAGGTTGTTCTATTAGTGATTTTTGAAGGTAGAGTTAATTATACTCCCCCCCACCCCATTTTATACATTATGAAAAAATACTTTATATTTGAAAGGGATGGGGAGGAAAGCTAAGGGGGAGTGTATGCCAGTCCTTATTTTGACTCTCATGTTAACCGATTCATCGCATTATCTATGACCCTCACATGGGGAGTTTATCTCATGACGCAACAGTAACATCTGCAACAAGGCAGAGGAAGTAAAATAATCCTGCTCCAACTGTGATTTCATTGTAAACAAAGGGAAAAAGTGAGGAGCCACAAACCTCACTTGATGCAGTCTTGCTGTCTAGGGTCACACCTCCTGCTTCACGGAGGTGTAGTGGACTGTCAGTGGACCTCTGGTTGATAGCATAGAAACAGAGAAGCCTAAGTACAGATCAGATATGGCCTATCCAGTTTGCCCTTCCATACCAACTACTAAGCTACAGTCCCTTTTCTTCCTTTAGAAATCTTCTGTTTGTCCCATGCTTTCTTAAATTAGGATATAGTCTTTGTCTCTACTACATTCACTGGGAGACTATTCCATGCATCTACCACTTTTTTCATAAATAAATATTTCTGAAAATTCCTTCTGAGACTATTTCCTTTCAACCTCATCCTATGCCCCCTTATTTTCCATATGGGAAAATGTAAATGTCCCATGGGGTGGGATAATGAATAGAAAGGCTTAAATGTTTACTATCATACCTCCCCCTCCCATTTTTCTTTCAAAGTATAAATATTTAGATCTTTGAGACTGTCCCCATATACCTTATGATAAAGCCCACTGACCATTTTGGTTGCCACTCTCTGTACCAGTCTATATCCTTTTGAAGGTGCGGTCTTCAGAATTGCACACAATACTCCAAATGAGGTCTCTCCAAAGATTTATACAGAGGCACTACCACCTTCTTCTTCCTCCTGGCCATTCCTCTTCCTTTGCATCCAAGCATCCTTCTGGCTTTTGCCATTTTCTTTTCTACCTGTTTAGCCATGTTAAGATCATCAGAAATGATCACCCCCCAGGTCCCTCTCTTCTTTTATGGAGAGGAGTGCTTCAGCCGTTATACTATACCACTCCCTTGGATTTTTGCATTCCAAATGCATGACACTGAATTTTTTAGCATTAAATCTCAACTGCCAAATTCTCAACCATTCTTAAAAACTCTCCTCATGTTATCTATACCTTCCTGAGTGCCTACTCTGCAGATTTTGGTATCATCCGCAATGAGGCAAACCTTACCTGATAGTCCTTCACGAATATCACTTACAAAAATGTTAAAAATAATCAAACCAAGGACAGATCCCTGCAACACACTACTGGTAACATCCGTCTCCTCAGAGTGAGTTCCATTTATCTATGCCCTTTGTTGCCTCCCACTCAACCAATTTCTAACCCAGTCGATCACTTGTGCAGAACAGTGTCAAAGGTTTTACTGAAATCTAAGTACACCACATTTAAGGCTCTCCCTTAGCACAACTCTGTGGTCACCGAGTCAAATAAATTAAGTAGATTTGTCTGACAAGACTTCTCTCTAGTAAAATCATGCTGCCTTGGATCATGCAATCTATTGTATTCCAGAAATTTCACTATCCTCTGCTTTAGCAGCTTTTTCCATTCGTTTACTCACCACAGAGGTCAGACTAGTAGTTCCCAACCTCATCCTTACTTCCACTTTTGTGTAAAGGAACCACATGCGTAGCAGCTACACATAATTTATATTTTTGGGTACTGAGGGCTGGTGAAAGTATTCAAAAGATTTGTGGGGTGATGACTTCTTAACTCTTCAACTCCTTCTGCTTTACTGCTCACGGTCACAGACCAGCCACGCCCCTGTAAATTTTATTAAAAATTTAACTTATTGGATGAAGAAAAAGAATTAAATAGAAATTAATCTGTTAAGTCACATGGGGAATATCACTTGCAGGAAAAGAACAAAAATATAATACTCCATAACTCAGACTCTCTGGGCTGACCACTGAAATTCTTCTCTATTATTCCTCTCCATTATCAGAACAGCTTTTCCTCTTCTCTGAAATGACACTTCCCCTACCACTCACTTTCTCACTTAGTAGTGATCTGTCTCTTCCTTGGGACACAAGCTTAGCACACTTCAGTAAACAGGCCCCTAAGACATACAAAGGACATCAAAGCTGTGATGATATTTTTCTTGAGAAACTAAAAGAAAATTATGATCCATAAATCTAAATGCTTTATAGATCCATTACTAAACTTTAAGTAAACTGTTAGGAAGGGCAGTTGCAGTCCAGTTTGACCAATGGCTAGTCTCCATTAATATTCCACTCTTCCAATCTTCTCTGATATACATTTTGGCTATGTATTAACTTATCCAACAAATTTATTCCTTGATCTTTATCTTTATTCAAGCATTTGATTAACCACCCAGGCCAAAGCATCAGGGCAGATTACAAAAACAAACAAATGCTGCTAAAGAGAAAAAATAACGCCAAATTTGTAACAGGACAGTACAGAAGACAGGGCACGCAGAAAAGATAGAAAGGCATGTATACACAAAGAGTCGGTAGGTCAGGAGAGGCATGTAACCAAATCTGGGTTGGAGAAAGATCAAAGAAGTGAGTGAGAAGTGAGTCTTCAGCATCGCCTTGAATCGTGAGAATGACTGCTCAGCATGGAGTAAAGGTGGAAGTGAGTTCCATAGAGCTGGACCAAGGAAAAAGAAAGTGGAGTGGCGTGTGAGCTCTAAGCGCGCATGGGCAGGAGATGGAAGGGACAGGCGGTTGTTGTGAATGGAGTGGAGGGCATGGGGAGGGGCATGCATGTGTAGTATCTCAGCTAAATATTGAGGTGTATCAGCGTGAATGGCTTGATGTACAGTAATGAAGACCTTATATTGGAACCAGAACTGAAGGGGAAGCCAGTGTAGATGGAAGAGGAGGAGGGACATATGATCAGTACGTGAAGCATAGATGAGGAGCTGGGCAGCTGATGTCTTGAGGAAATTCAAACAAAGTACTAGTGCAGATAGAATCCATGTTGGCCGTTTTAGTGGTTTTGAAAATCATCCCCCAGATTGTCAGGTTATGGCTTATTCAGAACAAGGTGGCCTGCATACAGTTCTTAGTCTTAAAATCTCTGATTATATACCCTCTGTGTTGCAGAAACTCCACTGTTAGCCATTGAGTCACTTTTAAGATGCTTACTTTGCCTTACAGGGTGATCTATGAAACAAAGTCCTATTTATCTAAAAGAGTAATTGAAAGTATATAGTCCTATGAGGCCACATAGATCATCCCAGGATTTGTTGTAATCTCTGCCTACGAGAGTTGAAATATGTTGACCTACTAAGTATGTTTCTCTCAGGCAGTTTCCCATTTGTGATACACTATTCACAAAGAAATGAGGTTACTGCAGAATAATCTGGTGTTTAGGAAGGCCTATAGAACATAGCTGTTTTCCTATACTGTGTTATATTTTGTTTGTTTTTATTTTAATTTAATCTTGTATTTTTTTTAAATTTATGGTTAGAGATTGTGTGTTGGTGGTGTTCACTACTGGATCAATATTCAAACCCCATGGTGAGCACTGTTTTTAAAAAATAGGCCTCATGTACCTATTTTTTGTATATTCAGCATCACTATCCAAAGCGATAGCACAGAATATGCAAATAGAGTGGGAACTGCTGCAGAAAAATGGATAGTTGGCAATATTTAGCCTCTGGAGGTCTAATTTAATTAATGGGGCACCTACTGTAGGTTTGGAGGACAAAAAGGTACCTATTTTAAGCCTATTTTATAAAGGCACATAGGGGCCTGAGTGCCTCTATAAAATATTAGAACAAATCCTGCAGGAATTGTGCTAGATTGAAGGTGCAGAAATTACATCTGCTCAAGATCAGGTGTAAATGATAGCATATACTTTATATGCATATGTGCATATTTTATATACTATGGGGTCATCCTAAAACCTGAATAAGCCCTGTCCACTTGTGGGATAGACATGTACCATGCAAAAATGTCCAGCCCCGTATTCCGAGCCTATGCCTCCCTGCACATACATGGCACACAGACAGGATCTTAGAATATGGGTGGGAGAGAGCAGAATGGAGGCATGGTCAGGGGCCAACATATATAATGCGTATCTAGGAAAGGCTCATACACATCCCTGTCATATCACCCAGATATCCAAGCTATACCTGGTGAAACGTGGTATGGGATGCTTTCGGATCAATGGGATGTTTTCGGATAAGGCCTGGACTTAGAAGACATCCATGCCTGTATCCGAAAGCATCCCATTGATGCAAATGGCAATGAGAAGTCTGTAGTGATGTTGTGTGTCTCCCGCCTTGGAGAGCACAAGATGCAGTGGTAAGGAATAGAATGCAGAGGGGGCGGGATCCCCCCAAGGGTCAGCAACAGTCAATTACACCCCCACAGAAATGTGCAATACTGCAGTAGTCAACAGGCTGCCATGTGCTGCATGTGGCAAGGCTGCAATGCAAGGCCCCCCCAACAAATGGGGTGGCAAAATGGGACTGTTAGTCCTGGAAATACCATGCAAATATGCATTTGCAGCACCCGTGCAGAGGTGCATGGTGGAGCTGTGCCCGAGGGAAGACAGTTGTGACTGCAGGCAAGAGTGTGTGGGTGTGCGAGCATGGGATGTATGAGGGGTGCAGGAGAGGGCAGGTTGTGCATAATGGCAGAGTGGAGTGGACATGTATGCCAGGACAGTGCCAGCAGCATTGGAATGCCTGCAGCTGTACCAGGTGCCAGTGTGAATGCGCAGTACACCTGGACAAGCTGCACAGCAGCTGCACAGCAGTTGCACAGCAGCTACACAGCAGGGTAGGTCCCAGTCAATGGTGAGGGAATCACAGAGTGTGGGCATGCAGCAGTGTCCAAAGAATGTCCACATATCTCAATGCTGCAGCACAGGGTGCAAACCCTGTGCATATCCTGAAGGACAGTGTAGTGTGCAAATGGTCCTGGACAGCTCATGTTGCCACTGTGGCACAGGGAAATGTAAGCAATGTAAATGTAAATGTAGCTGTGGTGACCCCACCTAGGCTGTACTGGTACATACTGGAATATGCAAACACTGTGTGCTGTGACATGATAAGGTTGCCAGCAACAGCCATTTGTGTGATCTTTTGGGGCATGCGTTGTGCAGCACACCTGCTGAACTAGTAGTGACACTGCATGTAGGTAGCCGTGGACTGCCAAGGGCAGGCCAATGACTGTTGGACCAAGTCCTGTGTCTATCACATCAAGTCCAACAGGAACAGTGCCTTGTCTGTATGCACACAACACTGCCTGTGTCAGCAGGAGCACAGGAGATGTACGTGTAACTGCCGGAGGTGTGGCTGCATATGGACAGGCAGTTGCGGACACAGATAACATACCAGAATATGGCGAGCGTGAGCACATACATCCCTTGTACCGCTAATACACCGTGTGTGCTAGGGAGAGAACCTCTTTGGCAAGCCCATAACGGACAAGGCCGCAGAGCTGGAGTCAGAGTTCATGACCAAGACCAGGCTATCCAAAAAGTCCGCTGACCCTTCCTGGTGGCAGGCCTCGGGTAAAAAAACCCTATACTTGAATAAGAGGAAGGCTTATGGAAACTACCCTTAGTACTTGGCCTTCCCAACTCCCCAACAGGGCCAGCAGGCCAAGGGACCAGGACACAGCCCTCCTAAGCCTAAGACCCACAGACCACGCCTCTGGCGCAACCTGGAGGGGTTTTTTGACTCCTTGGGCATAGCCTCTCTTCCCCCAGGAGGTCCTGCCTCACAGCATACTGGGGGCATTTGGTATTTTATGCCTACTGGTGGTCCACCATCACCACCGACGCATGGGCCCTACGGGTAGTGAAGGAGGGTTACCTCTCCACCTCAAACAGACACCCCTGCTATTCTTTCTTGGAGAGCCCCCTATGACCCCCCCCCCCCTTCATTAGGGCCTGCTTCAGCAGGCTCGCAAATCTTCTGGCAGACAGGACCATGGAACCTGTCCCCCTCCACCTCAGGGGCAAGGGATTCTATTCCCAGCCCATTCTAGACCTGCGGAACCTCAATGGATTCCTGGTGAGGGAGAAGTTCAAGATGTTCTCCCTTGGAACATTGCTGCCATACATCTGTCAGGGAGACTGGCTATGCTCCTTGGGTCTAAAGAATGCATATATGCACATCCTCATTCATCCCCTTCACAGGCAGTACCCTTGCTTCATAGTAGAAAGTTGCCACTATCAATACAGGGTTCTACCCTTCGGTCTGGTCTCTGCCCCAAGGGTATTCACCAAGTGCCTGGCGGTAGTCGCCGCCTTCCTGTGTCTCCAGGGGGTGTTTGTCTTAACCTATCTGGATGAATGGCTCATAAACTTTGGTCTTGAGACATTTAAGTTGTCATAAGTTATCCCTCAAGGCTCGGCCCTGTCCGGCTTACTATTTAACATCTACATACAGCTCATGTGTAATCTATTAAGAAAATGGAACATGCACTTTCACCTCTATGCAGATGACATCAAGTTTTATATGCCATTCAATATCCTTAGTCCGGACTTCACAATCATATCTGATGTCTTCTCCACTGTCACGAACTTTGCAGATCTTAATCTTACAGTAAACAAAACAGAAGCACTACTAATATTCAGTGACCAAAACTTCAAACCACCAGACAAGCTCACAATACATAATGCTGAAATCGCAATAAAAAAGGAAATCAAATATCTTGGTATAACTATTGACAGCAGTCTCAATATTTTATTTACATTCTCTTATATACCGTGCTATTCTGCATCAGTGCGGTTTACATTGAACAAACTGAAATTACATTGAACAGGGCATTATAACTTGGAGATAACTATTTTACAGGGAACATGGGCTATGGATGGTTAAGTGGCTTGCCCAAGACTACAAGGAGCACCTGTGGGACTAGAAACCCCAGTCCTTCTAGCCCAAGGTTGCTGTCCTCTAGTGGGATTTGAACCCCTGACCTTAAGTACTGTTCCCCAACCTCTATGCCACTCCTCCACTCCACACACAATATGCTTTCTCACATCAAAAAAGCAGCAAATTCAGCATAATAGAAACTTAAACTCCTCAAATCCCTATGTCATCTGCTACAAGACAATGAATTCAGATCTGTCCTTCAAGCCATTATTACACTTACTTTGATTATGGTAACATCATCTATCAAGGGCTGTCAAAACAGGCACTCTACCCATTCCAGCTAGTACAAAACACTGCCGCCAGGATTCTAACAGGCAGTACAAATCGACAACACATAACTCCAATCCTAAAAAGTTTACACTGGCTTCCAATTGCTCAACAAACAAATCCATAACTACCACATTCAAAATCCTTCATAACTTCTCCACTCCCTTCCTCAATGATCTAATCACAAGATCATCCACGACAAGACCAAGAAGATCAGCAAACCAGAATCTCCTGACCATCCCTCTTCTCAAGATCAAATGTACACAACAAGCAATAAGGCCTTCTTGCTTTATGCCCCCACGATCTGGAACTCTCTACCCAAAACCATCAGATCTGCTCAATCTTCTTAAGATATGAAGAAACTACTTAAAACACACCTATTCATAGAACACTTTGGGCCTAATGACATTACATATCTAGACATGCAATATCCCCCTCTGATTTATTGACTCAATTTCAACCCCCATGTTTAACCCCATATTTAACTCCAAGATGTTTACCCCCTTGTTCAATGCAAAACAAATCTCGTGAGATTATGTGCTATTGTTCATTATAAACCACCTTGGAATAAAGGTGGAATATAAAAAACTGTTAAATAAATAAAAATAAATAAAGGGAAGCACTGCCACTGAAGCTCATCAGGACCACGGCCTGCATCTTTCTCATTCTGGAGCACCTGGGGTTCATCATAAACTACCCAAAGTCCCATCTCCATCCTGCGCAATGCTTGGAGTTCATAGGGGCGCTGCTGCACACCATCTAGGCCAGGGCATTCCTCCCTCCAGACATGGCCCAGCACTTCAGGGCACTTGCAGGGAACATCCAGAGTCGCCCCTTGGCCTCTGCCCACCTTCTGCTTCACCTGCTGGGTCACATGGTGTTCACAGTACATGTCAGCCCAGACGATTGTCTGCATATGCGGCCGACCTGCATATGTGGCCGGCCCAGTGGGCCCTATGCTCCCAGTGGTCTCAAGTGACAGGTTCACCTGAGGGACAGAGTGGTTGTGACTTGTCCTCTGGCTGACTCCCTCAGCTGGTGGCAACAGGTCCAGCATCTACAGGCCAGGATGCCCCCCCACCCCCCACCCCCCAGAAGAACCTTATCACGGATGCCTCCAAACTGGGCTGGGGAGCCCATTGTAACAACCTCCGCACTCAGGGCAGTTGGTCTCTTGCAGAGAGCATCCAGCAGAGCAATCTCCTGGCGCTACGAGCAATAGCGCTAGCCCTCCGGGTCTTTCACCACCACCTACAGCACTAAGAGGTACTAATCCATACTGACAACCAGGTGTTGATGTTCTGTATCAACCAGGAGGTATAGAATCGTCCTTCCTGTGCCAGAACAAAGTGAGCCTCTGCTCTGCTCTTTTGCCGGCAAAAGGGGATGCTCCTGTGGGCAATCCATCTCCCAGGCCAGGACAATACCCTGGCAGACAGGGTCAAAAGAACATAAGAACATAAGATATGCCATACTGGGTCAGACCAAGGTCCATCAAGCCCAGTATCCTGTTTCCAACAGTGGCCAATCTAGGCCATACGTACCTAGCAGTTTCCCCAAAAGACACAGGTTCCACAATGCTTGTAGTGGGTCAAGCATTGATATCCTGGGTCCCTTCTTAATAATGGTTTATGGATCTTTCCTTCAGGAACTTGTCAAAATCTTTTTTAAACCCAGCTATACTAACAGCCTTTACTACATCCTCCGGTAACAAATTCCAGAGTTTGATTACACGTTGAGTGAAAAAATATTTTCTTTTATTAGTCTTAAATAGTTTACCCTGTAGCTTCATTGCATGTCCCCTAATCTTTCTATATTCTGATAACGTAAACAATCGATCTACATTTACCCGTTCCACTCCATTCATTAATTTATAGACTTCTATCATATCTCCCCTTAGCCATCTCTTTTCCAGGTTAAAGAGCCCTAAACGTTTTAGCCTCCAACCTACTACCTACTGAATGGTGGCTGGACCCCCAGGTGGCCAGCTGACTGTTCTCTCCAGGGGCTCCCACAGATGGATCTTTTTGTCAGTCCAGCCAAAGCTCAGCTGCCCTGCTTCTTCTCCAGACAGCCACATCCATTTCAGATGGTGGCAGATGCGTTCCTCATTCTGTGGACAGGGTGCCTACTTTATGCCTTCCCACCCACATTGCTTGACAGAGACATTTTGATGCTGGTGGATCCTCATTGGGTCTGGCAGCCATGGTTCTCCCTACTCCTCTGAGGTGCGCCCTGGGCCTGCTTTCACAGGGGGATGGCCCTCTCCTGCACCCCAGTCTGGGGTTTCTGACTCTGATGGCCTGGCTGCTGAAAGGGTAGCCTTGGCTCATCCTTAATCTCTTAAACGAAGTGGAGGAAGTTCTCCTGGCCTCCCGCAAAACTTACACCCACTGGGCCTAAAGCGGAGATTCTCTCTGTGGTGTATGGAAAAGTGGATCGACTCCTTCTGTTCTGCCCAGCTGGTGCTGCAGTACCTGCTTCAACTGTCCCAGGCAGAGCTGAAGTCCAACTCTGTTAGAGTACACCTTAACACACTTTCAGCACACCACCATCTGGTTGAGAGCAAGCCCCTCTCTGCTCAGCCCCTTGTGACTCACTTCCTGAGGGGCCTACTACTCTCAAGGCCAACCGTCTGTCCCCCGGTGGTGGAGTGGTTCTCTAAAAAAACTTACAGTGCCACCTTTTGAGCCTTTCAGATCTTGCCACCTCAAGTATCTCTCCTGGAAGTTGGTCTTCCTTGTGGTGCTTACCTCCACTCGCAGGGTTAGCGAGCTCCAGGTTTTGGTGGCTCATCTATCTTATTCGAGCTTCCACAAGAACAGAGTCGTGCCCCGCTGCACTGCACATTTCTGCCTAAGGTTGTGTCTCCATTCCACCTCAACCAAGAGGTGGTGCTCTCCACCACCTTCCCTCATGCTAACAAGGCGGAGGCTGCTCTCCATATTCTGGACTGTGAGCAGACACTGGTGTACTATCTAGAGTGTACCTAGGCCCACCGTCACTCCTCACAGCTCTTCATCTCCTATGACCTAAATTGACTGTCCATTTGGGTGGCGGATTGCATTGCCTTCTCCTATGAGCAGGCCGGTCTGTCGCTGGAGCACCGTGTCAAGGCGCATAGTATCTGCGCCAAGGCTGCCTATGTGGTGAACCTGAGTTCCGTTCCTTTGACAAAGATCTGTTGGGCTGCCACCTGGTCCTCAGTCCATATCTTTTTGGCTCATTACTGCCTGGAGAGGGAGTCCTGCTGGGACAATGCCTTCGACCAGGCAGTACGCCATCATTTTTTTGAGGTGTAAAGCAACTCCTGCCCTCTGACCCTTTGGTGTGTTCAGGCTACCGGAGAACTGGTTCCTCGCTTGACACTCTGGGCCACTCGTGGATCAGTTGTTCATTGAATCCATTGCTGTTTCTCATGGTTCACCACTTTCTGGTCACCCTTGGCTTTTACAGGTTTTTTTCAGTAGCTTGTAGCTGGGAATCCCATAGGTGAGGAGTGACTTCCTACTTGTTCCCAGAGAAAGCATAGTTGCTCACCTGCAACAGCTGTTCTCCGGGGACAGCAGGAATCAGTCCTCACAACCCTGTCTCCTCCCCATGGAGTTGCTTTTCGTTTTTGCTGTCTTGAGCTATGTCATCATATTAAGGCAACTTAGCACCCTTAGGTGGGAAGGGGATCAAGCATGTGTGGTGCATCTCCAAAAAACTTTCTTTGAAAGCTGGGGAAAAGTTACTGTGCGGGCTCTATCGGTGTTGGCGTCACCCATATGTGAGGACCTGCTGTCCCCAGAGAACAACTGATCTCCAGGAACAAGCAGGAATGCAGTCTTCACATATGGGTGACATCGGCACCGATGGAGCCCGTAGAGAACACTCCCTAGCATTGAATAGGAAAGCTTTTGGGAGCTCTCCACTGCTCCTGCATGCCTGCCTTTCCACCTTCCCAACTCCTCCTCAGTTCTTCATTTTCTGTGGAGCTGTGGTATAGCATCATGGTTTTGCCTTCCCATCGATGCTGGAAAAGTCTAATCCAACACTGGTCCCAATAGAATTTTCTTTTCTTTTTTCTGTATTTTTATTTTCTTCATGGTTTTCATTGCCAAAATAGGCCTCAGGGCCTCTATAGCCTTCTCTTCAACCCAACGATGTTTTCTTTTTGAAGGCATGGAGAAACCAATCACCGTCTTTAAGAAATGTACCAGGTGCATCGATACTATTTCAGTCACTGATAAACATGACTGGTGTTTAAAATGTTTGGGCCCTGACCATCAGCCCAACTCTTATTTCTTCTGTCAGCAAATGACAAAGAAAAGTCTCAAGAACCAAACCAACAAATTGGGATCGTTATTCATCTTGGACTCAGTTTCAGTAGCCTCAACTTCATCGAGGGCATCGGCTTCCTCTCAAGGATCTTAGATTTCTTCTATGTCCAAACACAAGAGTGACAATCTCTGGCTGCACCCAAATCCTTGGCATCAAGAACCGATACCAAAGCCAGAGAGCATAAGCATTGAGACTCCCCTAAAGGTGCTTCTGATGCAGACCGGCCAGCCAAACTGCCCCGGCAGGAGGATCTCTCCTCCAAAGCACAAATGGGGCTCCGGGATGCTCCTGAGGCTTTGTTCTCCGGAGAGCTATTGGTGCCATGTTCTGGGACGGTGATGCATAGCCCTGTAGGTGACTCCACCCAGACATCGGCAATCTCCCTGGACCAGTGCATGCTCACCCTCGAGAGGAGTTTGGTAGCACACCTAGCAGACTTGGTACCGATTAACATCAAGAGCTTCGGGAGTGCAGGCCTCAGTACCAGGTATGCAGCCAGCCTTACCAGGACCGATGCTGGCCCTAGAGATGGCATTGTCGCTACCCTCAGAACCGATCGATACCCCCGATGTCCAACAGAGACTCGGTTACGATACTTCAGAGTATCGGTATCGACATCGAGGATGAACTAAGGATCGTCGATACTTTCATTTCTTACTGGACTCAGTTTCTAGTTCTTCCAAATCTGACAGGGACTCACTTGGTTCCCAAGACCTTCCAGATATTTCTTTGGACCCTTCACCATCTCAAGAGCAGTATTGGATCCGTCCAGAAGATATGTCCTTTCAGAAATTCATCATCAATATGGCAGCACTCACCATTACAGTAGCCTCGGAGAAAGAACCAAGGGCAGAGGAATTGCAGATACTTCAATACCCTCCAACGCGCACAGAGGCCGCGACATTGCTGGTGCATTGTATCTTGCAGGAAGAATCATTTGGAACCTAAAAGCTTGCCCTATATGCCTCAAGTTAGCTGCTATGCATAAAGAATTGACTCTAACAAAGGAAGAATTAGCTGCAATTAAACACACCTCCTCTAGGGTACAAATTGAACAAAATCCACCACTCCTCCCACAAAGAATCAAACAGCCCAGGAACAAGTGGATCACAGTGGGCTCTGGTAGGTTGCGACCTGTAACGCAGAGACACCCTATACATCAAGAGATATCCCTGCATAATGCCTTCTCTGCCTTGAATAACGAGAGTGCCCAATCCATGGAAACTGAAGTGCCCTTAAATGAAAGAGTCAATGCCCAATCTACCGATAATGCACCAAATATGAGGGAAAAAAAAGCACAAAACAGAAAACTACTACTACTTGGAGATTCCATCATCAGAGACACCAACTTGGGAACACGGTTCAAAGGAGAGAAGATTGTCAAATGCCTCCCAGGTTCTTCAGCCAGCAAGAATACAAACCAAATTGTTGTTATAGTTAGTGCAGAAAGTGAACACTCCAAAATTGATGTTGTCATCCACTTGTGTACAAATGACCTTGCTAGAAACAATGCCTCTGCAGTTCAAAGGGACTTCCAGACTCTGGGAGAGAAGCTCAAGCCCCTTGTTAACACTGTAGCATTCTCAGAAGTTCTACCTGTTCTTGGTAACAGGGCAGAAAGGCTGCATCACATAAACAACTTTAATTCATGTCTCCAAACCTGGTGCAATCAAAAGGATTTAGATATATAGGCGACTAGGGAAACAGATGGATTAACAAGAGACTATACTATGCTGTTGGACTACATCTCTTCATTGCAGGGAAAATGATCCTAAATGAAAAATTCAGGCAGTATGTGGACAGGCATTTAAACTAGGGAAATGGGGTTATGGATGGAGAAGGACAAGTTCAGGATGTCACTCCCAGCAAAAGCAAAATAACATTGGAAACAGCCACACTTTTAAACCACACATCAATGGCAAGTGGGAAGAGGCATGTAGAACAAAATCCATGCAAAACATTGGCAAGTCAACAAATGCTGGAAAGCAATGAGCACAAATGCTCAAAGCCTAGCCAACAAAGTTCCTGATCTGGAAGCCCTAATGGTGGAAACGGACTTGGACATTGTGGCCATTAAAGAAAAATGATTTAACAAGTTGCATGAATGGGATATAGCCATAGCTGGCTATCTATTTAGAAGAGACAGAGAGGGTAGAAAAGGAGGAGGAGTAGCTCTATATGTCAAAAGCAATATTAAAGCTGTTGAAATGCAGGGGACGTGGGGGAAAAGAAGAAGTGCTGTGGATTGTGTTGGAAAGAGGAGATGGCACTGCCATCCATACTGGTGTAGTCTACAGGCCTCCAACTCAAACCGAAGAAATGGATAGCAAATTAATGATTGATTTTGCAAAGACAGCCATTAAGAGGGAAGTGATCATACTGGGTGACTATAATCTATCCGATGTGCATTGGAGTATTCCTTCTGCAAATCTGTAAAGAAGTAAAAAAATTGTGGATGCCTTCCAAGATGCATTACTTAGACAAATGGTGATGGAACCAACCAGGAAGAGCTCAGTGCTGGATATAGTGCTCACCAATGGAGATAGCGTGTCGAATATCCAGGTGGGTGTTCATGTGAGCAGCAGCGATCATCACACAGTGTGGTTTGAGATAAAAGCCAAGGTAGAATCCAATCACAGCAAGCTCAAAGTCCTAGACTTCAAAAACACTGACGTCAGTAAAATGGCCAAGTGCCTGAAGGAGGAGTTGATAGGGTGAGAGGGGATAAGGGAAGTGGAATTGCAGTGGACTAAACTAAAGAAGGCAGTAAAAAGGACAACAGATACATATGTAAGGAAAGTATATAAAAACAAGAGGAAAAGGAAACCTATTTGGTTCTTTAAAGAAGTGGCTGCTCAAATAAAGGCAAAAAACACAGCTTTCACAAAATTCAGAAGTTTGCGAACAGAGAAACACAGAAAAGAATGCAGGATCAAACTAAAAGAGACAAAAAAAAAGAAATAAGGATAACGAAATCAAAGGCAGAAGAAAAGATTGCTAAAGATGTGAAGTGTGGCGACAAAACATTTTTCAGGTATATTCGGAAGAGGAGGAAAATCAGAGGTGCAATTGCAGGACTCAAAAGTGCTGGGAAAAGATTTGTAGAAAGAGACATTGAAAAAGCGAAAATGCTAAACAAATACTTTTGCTCTGTTTTTACTAAAGAAAATCCTGGCGAATAACCACCTGTGATTCACAATATTCAAATGGGAATGGAGTAGATACCACACCATTCACAGAAGATGATGTTTTAGAACAGCTTGCAAAACCTAAAGTGGACAAGGCCATGGGACCGGATGGGATACATCCTAGTATACTGAAAGAGCTCAGAATGGTTCTTGCAGGGCCGTTAAAGGATGTTTTTAATAGATCCTTAGAGACAGGAGAGGTTCCACAGGATTGGAGAAGGGCTGATGTGGTACCTCTTCAAAAAAATGGTAACGGAAGAAGTGACAAACTCCAGGCCAGTAAGTCTTACCTCAGTGGTGGGAAAAGTAATGGAGGTACCCCTGAAAGAGCGAATAGTGGACTTCCTCGAAACCAACAGGTTGCATGATCCAAGGCAACATGGTTTTACCAAAGGATGATCTTGCCAAACAAATCTGATTGAGTTCTTTGACTGGGTGACCAGAGAACTAGATCAAGGGCATGTGATGCATGTGGTCTACCTAGATTTCAGTAAAGCCTTTGATACTGTTCCTCATCAGAGGCTTATCAATAAACTCAACAGCTTGGGGATGGGTCCCATGGTGGTGAACTGGATCAGAAATTGGTTGACTGACAGACAACGGAAGGTAAATGGAACTCACTCGGATGAAAGGAAGGTGAATAGCGGAGTGCCCCAGGATTCGGTCCTGGGACCAATACTGTTCAATGTATTTGTGAGTGATATTGCTGAAGGTCTGAATGGAATATCACTCACAAATTTGCAACAGAGTGGACTCCCCTGAGGGAGTGGATAAAATGAGGAAAGATCTACAAAAGCTGGGAGAATGGTCTAATGCTTGGCAGTTAAGATTTAATATGAAGAAGTGCAGTGTCATGCACTTGGGAAGCAGAAATCCAAGGGAATTGTATGCAATAGGGGGCAAGAGGTTGGTGTGCACGGACCAGCAGAAGGACCTCGGAGTGATTGTTTCTGAGGATCTCAAGGTGGCGAATAAATATGTACATTCTGGAGGAGAGGAGGGATAGGGGAGATATGATTCAGACCTTGAAATACTTAAGAGTATTAACGAACAATCAAACCTCTTCCAAAGACGGGGGAGCTGTAAAACTAACATGAAGCTGCAAGGGGTAAACTGAAAGGCAATATCAGGAAATACGTTTTCACTGAAAGGGTGGTGGATGCTTGGAATGCCCTCCTGATGGAAGTGGCGGGGGCAAATACAGTGACAGAATTCAAAATGACATGGGGCAGACACTGTAGATCCCTCTATAGCAACATACTAAAATCAAAATAAACATAACTATCTCTTATATCTCAACATTAGGGGTGACCCTAAACAAAGGCATGGGGAAGGGTGACCTGCATGGAGTGGCAGGCGCACTTACTCTTGTTGCCTTGCTAGGCAGACTAGATGGACCATACTGGTCTTTATCTGCTGTCATATACTATGTTACTATTTTACTAATACTCTGCTTGTGGGAGGCCCTGCTCACTGTTCTGCTGTCTGTAAGAGATGATACTATGTACAGAGTACCACATTGCCCAAGCTTTCAGAAACCTCAGCTCCCACTTCATTCAATGGTGGTGGAATTGGCGATGTGCCAAATTAAGAGTTCTATGAATCATGCATCCACTTCATCTTGCAGATTCCAGGACACTTGATGCCTTTGGGAAAAAATGTTTCCAGGCATGCATGTTAACTTCTAGAATAAATTCCTACATGCTATATACATGGGCAAGTTTCTGAAGGATGTTACCAGAGATCTGGAAACTTTCACTCCTCTCCTTCCTGATGATAAAAGGCGTGCTTTTCAGATACCCATCAAAGCCAGAACACTTCCAAGTTTCTCACCAGGGCCTCTTTTGATGCCTTTGAATTAACAAGCAGAGCTTCAGCAGTCTGCATTGGAGCTCGTAGGATGGCCTGGTTACAAGCATCCAACCTTGAGCAATGGGTTCAAGATAAATTGGCCAATATCCCATGCACTGGGGAAAACATTTTTGGCAAAGAATGGAGGAAAAAGGCAAGGGAGATTGAGACAGACAATCTCACCCTAAAACATCTTTCAAAGAAAACAGCTGACCCCTCCAAAACAAAGGCTCTTCCCAAGAAATTTTTCTATGCGAGAAAGAAGAGATGATATCCTTACCTGCCTTCTGCTGCCTTTCAACAACTTCCAAAGCAGAAACAGCAGGTTTCTCGCCAACCGAGGAAGACAAATGTTCCTAAGCTTCAAACAGCTGCATAGCCACAACCTGCACCTGGTGTTTGACTCTTTCCTAGAGAAACTGCCAATCTGCCTCTGGAAAGGCCCCAGCCCCTCCATATAGCAGGCAGACTTTGTTATTATGCCCACAGGTGGCACCTCATAACATCAGAGCAGTGGACAGATTGACCAAAGGGGTTATCAACTTCACTTTGGATCTTACCCCCCCCCCAACTTCACAGGGGATTATCCCACACAACCCCTTCAAAGCACTCTCTTACAAGGAGAGGTGACCACCCTGTTGTACCAGGGTGCCATAGAAAGAGTTCCTCCTACTCAAGAAAATATGGGCTTCTACTCTCCATATTTTCTCTTTCAAAGAAAACAGTGGGCTTCAGGCCCATCTTAGATCTCAGAGACCTAAACAAGTTTATGGTTCGAGAAAAATTCAAAATGATTTCAGTAGGAACTCTTCTACCATTCCTCAAGAGATACGATTGGCTATGTTCTCAAGACCTCAGAGGCATACATGCATATACATCCTTCCTACAGACAGTATCTGCACTTCATGTTTCAGGGAAACCATTATCAATACAGGGTTCTCCCCTGTGGTCTAGCATCTTCCCCAAGGGTCTTCACTAAATGCATGGCAGTAGTCACTGTCTATCTCTGCATCTTAGGCATATTCGTCTTCCTTTACTAAGACGACTGGCTGATCAGCGGAGACTCCTCTCAAGAAGTAAGACTCTCCCTTCATCGCACCATCATGGTGCTCCAACATCTAGGCTTTGTCATAAATTTCCCAAAGTCTCATCTCGCTCAAACCCAATGACTGGACATGAATGACCTTGCATCGGGAGATGACTGCTTGGCTCTTTCAGATGTGGTGAACCCCACTCATAGATATTTTTGCCACTCCTCAAAACACACAGCTTCCTCTCTTCTGCTCTAGGGTTCAGTCCCTACACTGACAGGTGCTGGATGCCTTACTTCTATACTGGAGACAGGGTCTACTTTATGCATTCCCTCCCATCCCCTTGATTCCCAAGAAGCTGTTCAAGTTACAGGCTGACAAGGGCTCCATAATCTTCATAGCCCCATTTTGGCCCTGTCAACCGTGGTTCCCTCTGCTTCTTCACCTGGTGGAGACTCGGCCTGGGATATGTGCCCAACCTCCTCTCAGGACAACAGGATGCTCCTCCATCCCAACATCCACTCCCTATGCCTGATGGTATGGCTGCTGAAGGGCTAGTGCTTGCTAACCTCGACCTGCCACAGGACATCAAGAATATATTCCTTGCATCATGCAGAGATTCCACCAGATGATATTATGCATTCAAGTGGCGGAGGTTTTATTTATTTATTTTATTTAAGAGGATTTATATACCACCTTCTCCTGTAATCAAGGCGGTTTACACATCAACCAATCAAAGTAAAATGATATATGTGTGTGCATGCAGTGTTATAAAGTGAATGTGTGTGTGAAAGTTGGCGTTGATTCATGGTGGGCTATTTACAGCGTGCACTACTTTACAAGGCTATGTACATGAAGGAGAACGGGAGGGGGGCTTGGTATGTAACTTGGAAGCTGGCGGGCAGATTATGTGATGTCACCATAGTGCTCAATGAAGAGCGTCGTCTTGAGCTGTTTCCAAAAATCCATGATGTCTTTCGTCGATCGTAGGTCATCAGGGAGGGTGTTCCATATTGCAGGTGCAGCCAGCGATAGAGCTCTTCATGCGGTGTCCTTATGCACCTTGGTGAAGTTTTTTTGTGTATTGATGAGGTTAGAGGTGCCTCTCCTTTACGGTCTGGTGCTGGTGTCGGGTTGTATGAGTGGTAGTAGGCTGAGTGCTAAGGTCTGATGTTTGATTTTAAAGATGTCTAGGATTGTCTTATATCTGATGCGAGAGCTGATTGGGAGCCAGTGGAGATGATTTAGAATGGGGGTGATGTGATTTTGTCTCAACGAGCCAGCTATTATGCAGGCTGCTGTGTTTTGTGCCATTTGCAGGGACTGGAGTGTCTGCTTTGTTAGGCCACTGGGTTGCAGAAGTCTAGGATGGGAGTTATTAGTGCCTGACAGTCTGTGCGGAAATGATCCTGAGAGAGAAGGGGCTTGAGGTGGTGGGTTAGTCTCATCTTGAGGTATGCGTTTTTGGTGGTTCTGCTGATGTGTGACTGTAGGTTTAGTTCTTTGTCGAGAGTCACTCTGAGATATTTCACTTCTGGTTTTATGGGTATTGTTGTGTTGTTGAACTTGATGGTGGGTGGAGGGACGAAGCTGGTGTTTCGGGTGATGAGTAGTACCTCAGTTTTGTAGTTTATGGTCAGGTTGTTGCCTTGAAACAAGCTGGTCATGTGTTTAAGACAGTCTGTTATTTTGGTGTAGTCTGGGTTGTCGAGGTTGACTGGGGTATATATCATGATGTCGTCGGCATAGATTGTGTATTGTATCTTGTGTTCTTTCATGATGTTGCAGATCAGTTGAATGTAGAGGTTAAATAATAGTGCTGATAGGGCGGATCCTTGTGGGATGCCTTGCTTGATTTTTATAGGTCGGGAGGTGCTGGGGCCAATCTTGACCTGGATCTGTCTGTCTGATAGGTATGAGTTGAACTACTTCAGGGTGGTACCGTGTAGGCCAATGTTCTGTAGTCTTGCCAGTAGAGTTCTGTGGCCAACTGTGTCAAACACTGATGAAATGTCTATGAAGATCATAAGTATTCCCCTCTTGCAGTTGTCTATGATTTGGATTATGTTATTAAAGAGGTATAACAGGAGTGTTTCGACTCTATGGTTGGGGCGGAAACCATGTTAATTGATGTCCAGCGGGGCATGGTTGTCCATGTGGTCTTGAAGCTGATGCTGTATCACTTTTTCTATAATCTTTGCCAGCAGTGGTATGCTTGAGATGGGTCTGTAGGCAGCTGGGTTGCTCTTGTCTAGTGGGGATTTCTTCGGGATTGGTCTTATTGTATCTAGCTTTAGCAGGTTTGGCATGATTCCTTGGGTTAGTGAGCTGTGCACCATGCTGTGTATGGTGTGCATGAAGTCTTCCTTCGCTGCTTTAAACCATGTCACTGGGCACGGGTCTGTTGGTGCAGTGCTTGTGTTGCACACGGTGATGATGCGTGAGAGCTGCTCTGTAGATGGAGTACTGAATTTGTCCCAGGTTTCTAAGGAGGTGGTTGGTTTAGTGGTTGTGCTTGTTGTTGGTTGAGGTGTGGTATCAAATTTTTCTTGGAGGTGGTCTGCGAAGGTTTGTGGATCTATTTGCACATCACTTTCAGTATTGGGTTTGTTGGTAAGAGTTTTCACTATTTCGAAGAGTTCTCTCGGTTTGTTGTAGGATTTGAGTATAATGTTTGTGTGGTATTCTCTTTTCATTTGGTTGATGAGTTTATTGTAGTCCCTTTGCTTCGTTAGGTATAGGGCCTGAGTGGTGGGAGATTTGAATCTTCTTTGCACGGGTGTGTTGTCTCGAGGCTTGTTGTGTTTTCCCCCTTGTGGCACAATTTTTATTTTAATTATGTGATGGTCTGACTAAGGCACAGGTGTGACAGAGGGTCTTGATATGCACTTTGGTGCTCCCCTAAGGCAACTGACCCTTTTTTCTGCTCAGTGGAGTTCCTTTTACAATACCTCCTCCACCTATCCTTAACAGACCTTAATACTACCTCAGCTAGAGTGCACCTTTAGTGCCACTGTGGCTCATCATGAACCACTACAGGGACAGTCTATTTCTTCACATCCCTTAGTTGCATGCTTCATGCGGGGTCTCTTGCTGTCCAAACCACCCATTAAACCATCTCTGGTTGCCTGAGATCTGAATGTGGTTCTTATACAACTACTAAAGCCTCCTTTTGAACCTTTGGCCACCACTTCTCTGAAGTTTCTATAATGGAAGGTACTTTTCCTCATTTCACGTTAGCTTGCTGCATGAGTGAATTACAATCTCTGGTGGCAGACTCACCTTATATCCGGTTTCACCATGACAAGGTAGTTCTGCAGACCCATCCGCATTTCCTTTCTTAAGTTGTCTCCTTTTTCCATCTGAACCAGTTATTCTACCAATTTTCTTCCCTAGACCATATGCGTCTCAGGCAGAAGCAGTTCTCCACACTTAAGACTGCAAGCGAGTGCTGACTTACTATTTTGAGTAGAACTAAGGATCACTACCGATACTCCCAATTATTTATCTCTTTTGATTCTGGTCACCTGGATCTTCCAGTGACAAAATGGACTCCGTCCAGATGGATTTCTTTTGCTTATGCTCAGGCAGGACTCTTCCTGGACGGTCACATTACTGCTCATAATGTACAGGCTATGGCAACCTCCGTAGTCAATCTCCATTCAGTATCCATTTAGGAGATCTGCTGGGCAGGTACCTGGTTCTCCATTCACACTTTTGCTGCCCACTGTTATCTGGGCAGAGACTCCTATCAGGACACTGTCTTTGGACAAGCTGTACTGCAGCACCCTTTTGGGACTTAAATTCAACTCTGACCCAGACTGCTACAAGAAACCAGAATACTGTTAGAGGGGGTTGTCGCCTATTAGAATAGAGTCCAAGATCCACAACTATTCCAGACTCTTTGGCTGCGATCTTTTGGCCTCAGAGATTACACTGCTCTACCCCCATGATTGTCTGGTTCCAGGAAGCTAGTTAGTCGCATATTTGAAGACTGCATTCCTGCTTGCTCCTGGAAATAGCATAGTTGCTCACCTGTAACAGGTGATCTCTGGGAACAGCAGAAATCAGTCTTCACAACCCGCCCTCCTCCCCTAGGAGTTGTAGGATTTTTTTTTTTTTTTACTTTCCTTCTCAGCTACAAACTCAACTGAGGAGATTAGTTGGGAAGGCAGGCACGCAGGCACAGTGGAGTGCTCCCAGAAGCTTAACTATTGGACACTGGGGAGTTCCTGCACAGGCTTTATCTGTGTCAGTTCCTGCTGTTCCTGGAGATCATCTGTTACAGGTGAGTAACTATGCTTTACAGGTGAGGACCTACACAGTAGCAGGCGCAGGTGGGCAGACTGTGAGTAGTCCTTTCTGCTGATGACATATGTGTTTGCAGAATGGAAGAAGCCTCGCACAGTCTTTAGACTGGTTCAGAATTTTCAGTTCTGTCACATGGAAGCATGTTACTGTCCTTATTTATTTATTTATTTGTTTGTTTTGGCCTATCTGAATTTCTCATGCAGGCTGCACTTATAACACTAAGGCATGTTTCTTGGGATGTGTGCATTGCTAGTGTCAGCAGTGCAATGCAGTGACTGTAATCACAGATCTGAATCTCATCCATAGACCCATGTAGCAGGATGCATCTAACAGGTCCCAGGGAAGGAAGATTATAGCATTTGTGGTTACTTTCAGTACTTTAGGGTATAATGCTCATAGCATCAGTTATTTTAAATGCATCTCATCTCTTTCATGCTGTTCCTTCATTTTTGGGCCCCCTTCCTAATTTGTAGTTCGTCCAAGAAAGAATAGTTCTATATTTGTTTGGAAAGGAAGTGCAATTATATATTGCTATACTTGTTTTTAAAAGCACTTTCTCCTTTGTTCGCCTTCCAGCTGTTCACTCTGTATTTAACTCTGGATGAATTTAAAAAAATATATAAAGCAAGGCAGCACTTCAGTTTGATTAAAATCAAATATTGTGGTAGCTATGCAGGAGGAAAAACGTAACACTTGTTATGTTTTTGTAATCAAAGATAAGAAAAAAACATGGTGGTTGTAGTTGCTTTAATTGAAATTTGTTTTGGATATGTGTTAATTTTAAGATTTCTCTTTCCTTAGACTTAGAGAAAATTGAAGCCCTGCAGAAGCATGAGAATGAAGACATTTATAAATTAGCTTTTGAAATCATAGATCAGTATTTCTCCAGAAAGGCATTGAAGGAAATGTTTGGAATCTCTCAAGTCGGAGTGCGACACAGATCTGTGTTTCGAGCTCATAATTTTTCAAGCTCTTCCTCAAGTGGTATGTCCTGTGAGAGAGTTCCTCTAAAACAAATTCCATGATCCAACAACTAGCTTGTAAATGCCTTAAGAAAGAATGGATCTTATATATGACAATCCACTGCCGTCACTGGTAAACATCATCAATACTAGCCCCAATGAATCATAAAAGGCTCCACCAACCTATCTCCAGACATTTTCCTTGTTCTGATTGTGACTTTTGTGCTACAACTTTAAGCAGTGTGGCTTGGACAGACATCACAACAGATACTACCTACACCTTCTCATTGGCACACTACCTGTGAGTCATCTGTTGTGGTGTATTTACTAATTTGTCCTTGCTAACTTAAATATGTAGGCAGGACTACACAATCAGTGAAACTCTGTCTACATGAACACTGCTCTAGATTAAATACTCAGACTCACTCTGTTCCAGTGGTATCTCATTGCTTACAGCATGGGCATATATTTGCCGATTTACACTGGTGCATATTAGATTTTGTCGCTCAAGACCCCTGAGGCGGTGATAGGATCTCTTATTTACAATATCAAGAGCAAGCCTGGCTTTATCAATTAAAATCAGTCTCGCCATCTGGACTGAATCTGGAGATAGATTGATGGAGCCTTTTATGATTCACTGGGGTTAGTATTGATGACGTTTACCAGTGACATCAGTGGATCATCATATATAAGATCCCTTCTTTCTTGAGACATTTACAAACTATTTGTTGTATCATGGCATTTTTTAGACGAGCCCTCTCACAGAACTTACCAAAGACGGTGAAGCTATAAAACTAGAGGGCATAACATGAATCTGTAAGGGGATAAATTGAAAGGCAATGTCAGCAAATACTTTTTCACTGAAAGGGTGGTGGATGCTTGGAATGCCCTCCCGATGGAAGTGGTGGGGGCAAATACATGATGGAATTCAAAATGGCATGGGACAGACACAGTGGATCCCTTTACAGCAACAGGATACAACCAAAATAAACTTAACTGTCTAATTTCTCAACATACAGGGGTGTCCTACACAGAGTGGTGGGTTTACCCCTAAAACAAAGACATGGGGAGGGGTGGCCTGCACGGAGCAGCAGGTGCACTACTCTTGCCATCTTACTGGGCAGACTAGATGGACCATACTGGTCTTTATCTGCCGTCATTTACTATGTTACTATACCGCTTGAGGAAGAGCTTGAAAATTTTTGAGCTCGAAACACAGAACTGTTTCGCTCTCCAACTTGAGAGATTCCAAACATTTCCTTCAACGCCTTTCTGAGAAATATCTCCCTCAGCATTTGTTGGAGATTATGTCCCTGAAATATTATTCATTCTCTTATATACCGTGCTATTCTGCATCAGTGCGGTTTACATTGAACAAACTGAAATTACATTGAACAGGGCATTATAACTTGGAGATAACTATTTTACAGGGAACATGGGCTATGGAGGGTTAAGTGGCTTGCCCAAGACCACAAGGAGCACCTGTGGGACTTGAAATCCCAGTCCTTCCGGCCCAAGGTTGCTGTCCTCTAGTGGGATTTGAACCTCCGACCTTCATGTGGAGGCATATTCCAGGGTGTCCGTCCAGTCCTCTGTATTTTTATTATTTTATTTTTTTATTTATTTCACCAGTTTTCTATACTGCCTTATTCTTCAATCAAAGCAGTTTACATTATGTAATCAGGTACTGGATACATTCCCTTGTCCCCAAAGGGCTCACAATCTTGTATGTCCGATTGGAATCGGGATGCCCAGAGGTAGACCAGATTCTTATCTCGCAGGGGCTAGACGTGCCTGCGGGATCAGAATCTGATCTAGGGCCTGAACATGCAGGCTGGGCCCTGATTCCAGTCGGCCTGCATGCATAGCCACTTGTCTGGCTACCTCAGTCAACCTTCTGAATGGAGCCGCAGTGCCATGGCGTCCATTCGCTATGGCACCGTGGCTCCATTCAGGAGCCAGGAATGCCAGCTGTTGCCAATTTTCTTCATTCCCCACAGTCCGACCTCTGATCCGGCCTCCCATGGTCAGGGTCTGGCTGTGGGGAACTTACTGCACCCCCTACCTTTGTTACCGGGCCCAGCAACAGGATCCCCCAATGTCCAGGGGGACCTATTCCACCCCTGCAGTGGAATAAGTCCCCAATCTATGTTCACGGCCTTGGACGTATAGGGCCAACCTCAGAATTGGCCCTATATTGGCTGTGGGGAATGAAGAAAATTGGCAATAGCTGGCATTCCTGGCTCCTGAATGGAGCCGCGGTGCCATAGCGAATGGACGCCATTGCACTGCGGCTCCATTCAGAAGGCTGACTGAGGTAGCCAGGCAAGTGGCTATGCATGCAGGCCAACTGGAATCAGGGCCCGGCCTGCATGTTCAGGCCCTAGATCGGATTCTGATCCCGCAGGAACATCTAACTCCAGGCTTTGCTCCTTTCACCTTGCTACACCTTACGCCTGGAATAAGCTACCTATGTCTGTATGCCAGGCACCCTCCCTGGCCCTCTTCAAATCCAGGTTAAAAACCCACCTCTTCACTGTTGCATTCAGATCCTGACTTCTGTTTTTGTCTTGACTAGATTGTAAGTGCCGCGTTTTAGTGTTTTTGCCCCGACTAGACTGTTAGCTCTGTATTTTGTCTTGACTAGATTGTAAGCTCTGACTAGCAGGGACTGTCTCTTGCATGTCTGTATAGCACTGCGTACGACTAATAGCACTATATAAATACTCAATAGATAGACAGATATTAATCTGGAGTCAGGAACCGCCCATGCCCTGCCTTCGCTGTGCCTTTGGAACACACCCTCCTAAGCCTCTCCGAACACACCCATCTAAACCTCTCCGTACAAACCCCTTGTTCATATGGGGAGGCTTTTGCTGGGGCCGGCAGGGGGGCGAATAGCAGGGATGGACATCCCAATGGGAACCTCCATCTCCGCTATTCACGGGACAGAATGACTCCCATTGGGACCTTTGCTACATTGTCACTGCTCTTTCTGGTTCTCTACATGGTGGTGGAATCTATCAACGGAGATAAGTTATTTAGATCTTCTTTGTGTGTAGCATTTTCACATGTGAGTGGGCATTCATTTGCTCATTTTAAACAGAATAAAATAGAAGGTTTGTTTCGAGAAATAGTTTTTTCCGTTTCATGACAAACTCTCCAACAAAAAATAACATAGGTATATAAATTATTGTCTTCACTGTAGGTTAAATAATAAGAACCTTTCGGGTCTTTTTGTGGTCAAACTCTCTTTTATAATTTGAATATTTTTGTAGTGTTGACCTTGTTGTTAGGTGCCATTGAGCCAGTGTCCACTCATGGCGACCCTCTGGATAGTTGTCCTAAACTGTGTTCGGTCTTCAGTCAGGCGGCTCATTGTTGACAGCGTGGCACCCATAGCTGCTGTTACTGCATCGATCCATCTCATTGCTGGCCTTCCTCTTTTGCATTGACCTTGCCAAACATGATGTCTTTCTCTAATGATTTCTCTCTTTGCATGATGTGTCCAAAGTATGAAAGTCGAAGTCAACTGAGCTTCTAAAGAAAGCTTAGGTTTGATCTCCTCTGGTACTGACTGGTGTGCTCTTCGGGCAGCCCATGGTATACATAGTATTCATCACCAGCACCATAATTCAAAGACCACATTATATTCCTATTGCAGTAAAATTAGACGCACTTATGATCAACTGTCAGTACACACATGACTTGAATCAACCAATGAATGATGGCTCTGATATTTAAAATGTCCACATTCACTCCCTGTTCCATTTTCACATTGGTGAAGATGAGAGCTGCCTGAGTTATTCAGAAAAGCTATTATTATCAAATATCAAACTTCAAAGGGGTAAAAGACCATCTCCAAAGATCTTGGAATTTCTGTGTCTACAGTTCACAATGTTAAGAAGTTTTCTGCTCGTGGAACTGTCAAGAACCTCCAGGATGTGGTGGGAAGAGGAAAATTAATCCAAGAAGTCTTTGAAGGTTAGTGCAAACTGTTAGAAAACCACACATACAGCATTCAAAGAGCTTAAGGCTGACTTAGAGCAATCTGGAGTGGTGGTTTCAACCCGCACCATACACCATGCACTAAACAAAGAAGAACTTCATGGGCAAAGGCCAAGGAGGACCCACTGCTCAAAGACAGTCATAAAAAGTCATGCCTGATCTTTGCCCATACCCACCTTGAGAAACCACAATTCTTCTGGGAAAATATTCTGTGGACAGATTAAACCAAACTTGAGCTCTTTGGCAATGCAGACCAGCGATACATTTACAGGCGAAGAAATGAAGCTTATAAGGAAAAAACACCCTTCTTACAGTTAAATATGGCACAGGATCCATAATGTTAAGGCGCTGTTTTGCTGCCTCAGAAACTGAACTAGAACATATTAAAGGAATCATGAAGTCACAAAGGTATTTTGGAGTGAAATGTGCTACCTAGTGTTAGAAAGCTAGGTCTGGATCGAAGGTCATGGGTCCTTCAGCAGGACGATGACCCAAAACATACATCCAAAAGTACAAAGAATGGTTAAAAAGGAAAAAAAATGGACTGTTTTAAACTGGTCAGCAATGATCTCAATCCAATTGAGAACTTTTGGAAAGAGCTGAAATCTGCCATTGGTAAAAGGAATCCTGGAAACATTCAGGAGCTGGAAAAAATCATAGTTGGAGAGTGGGAGAAAGTACCAGCAGACAGATGTACAAAACTTACAGATTGCTACAAGAAATGTTTGGAGGCTGTCATCACTGCCAAGGGTTGTGCAACCAAATATTAGTGAAGGGTGCCATTAATCCTGTCCAGGCCATATTTAGTTTTGTTGTTTTTTTCTCAGAAATTGCTACATTCAAGTTTCAGAGACATCTTGTTTTTTTGTTGTTGTATACCTTTGAACATAGTGTTAAATATTATGATGACATACAGTTGGAATATTTGCAATTCTTCATGGACAAGCAGGGAGTCTCATGTATGGGTAACGTCACTGACAGAGTCCTGTGTGGGAACACTCCCTAGTTTCTACTAGAAGCTTTTGGGAGGCACCATGGTGCATGCGCGCCTGACTTACAGCCTGGAATGGCGCCATCTTCTCCAGACTTTTTTCTGTGCGGACTCTAGGACATGTCCTACACCATCGGAAAATGTTTTTCTTTCTTTTGCCCATTCAGGACCCCTTTATCTGTTTTTCACCACTTGTCATCAGTAGCGCCGGCCCTTGCGCCATCACCTTCTTTTGTGCATTGCACAACCCTTCTTTTTTCCATTCTTTTCTTTTCCTATGGCTGGCACCATCGAGCCATTTGACTTGGCCACAGCCGTGTTCCTGGACATGTCTCAGAAGCCAGTCAGCGAGTTTAAAAAATGCACCAAGTATGCCCAGACCATCTCCGTCATGGACTGGCACAGCTAGTGCCTGCAATGCCTGGAACCTGACCACCAGCCTGCCTCATGTAACCTGTGCTAACAGATAACACGGAGTGGCCTGAAGGGTCAGGAGAAGCAGCAGAAGTCCCTCTTTGTGCCGACAGATTCCACATCTTCAAGTCCAGCATGGACCCCGGTGTCCTTGGGCACCACAGGGGCATCTAAATTAAATCAAAGGAGGCCTGAGCGAACTCAGGGCCATGGAGCAAAGGCTGTCTGTCGACCTTCACCGAGATTTGACTTTGTCATCGTCATCATCGAAGGGAGCAGCTGAGCACCGGACCAGGGTCTATGTAAACAAGCAACAGAGCTCTTCCCAACACGATATGGAGAGCAATGGCCTCAAGTGGCCCACTAAAGTACCCTGGCAAGAGGATTCAGGATACTAGAAGGGCACAGGGAATCCACCAGTGTTCCCACCATAGTGAATTCACCCACAGAAGCACTGGAACCAGTGGCCAAAATTGTAATTCTGGTACCGATGTCTTTGAAGATGGCAGTCTTGGAGGAACGTCTTCAGGCCTTTGAAGCCCACTTGGCAGCAGTGTTGGCCATGCAAACAGGGGGCCCTTCGGTGCCTCAGGCATTGCCACCGCAGGCAGTGCATCTGATTCTTGAGATACATGCGCTGTCCTGCTGCTGCAGGTGTATCTGGCCGGCCATTGGAATCGACACCAATTCTGACAGTCATTTCTTTCTTGAGTATTTTGGGGTTAAAGGCCATGGAAACACTCAATGCACCATCTGTCCCAGAGGCGCTCTTCCTCTCCGTGCAGCTGGAACTGATTCTAGGACGAGGCCTGATGCTACTTCGACTTCCTCTCGGAGTCAGTTTGCGATGGCTGGAAGACCGAGGTGGATTCGAAAGTGTCCAGGAAAAGACCTCTTGAGCTCCCTTTGGACCCCTCTCCTCATGAGTGGCAGAAGTCGGCTCCAGAGGATATGTCCTTCCAGACATTGCGCTGGATATGGCCAAGGCTATTCCCTTCTCTCTGAAGTAAAAGGTGAGCCCAGGGCTGAGGAACTGGTGATCCTCTGGTATCCTTTGGCCCCTAAGGAGGCAGTGGCGATGATGGTGCACCAGATCCTACAGAGGCTGCACATAAGGATATGGGAGACCCCCCTCAAGGTGTCAGCAGTCAGCAGAGGGCTGGACTCGATCTAACAGGTCCATAAGGCCCCAGGGTTTGGGAAGTTTCAACTCCCACACCACTCTCTGGTGGAAGAGTTAGCCATAAAGAGGATAAAGAGCAACAAGACACACTCCTCAGTCCCCCCCCCCCTCCCGGGTATGGAGGTAAAGGCCTTGGACTCCTGTGTCAGGCAGTGCTTCCAGAGCACCATGCTGATGACCAGGGTCCTTTCATACCAGTTATAAATGGGCATGTTCCTCAAGGATATCTTGTGGAATTTGGCCAAGCTTGGGCTGCTCCTTCCCCCTGAGCACCTGGACACTTTCCATCCCCAACTGTTCTAAGTTCATGGCCTGGGAGACTTATGATGCCTTCAAGTCAACCTGCAGGACTACAGCGGTAGGCATTGGGGCCTGCTGTCTCACCTGGCTTCAGTCCTTGGACTTGGAGCAGTGGGTCCAGAATAAGCTGAATGACGTGCCAGAGTTTGACGCTCTTCGGGAAGCAGGTGGAGGCTAAAGCTGGTGAGATTGAGACACAGCATGTCACCCTCACCAGACTTGAGGAAGACGGCTGACTCATCTCATATGAAGTACCAGGTCAAGAAGACCTACTTCTAGCGTAAGTGCCAGTACCTGCTGAGCCCACAAGGCTCCTAGCTGAGAGCACAGGCCCCATATCAGCAACACCATGAGAAGCCACAGAAGGCCTGGCCATCTCCATACCCAAACCTGGGTCAGGTTTTGACTGGTTCCTCCGGAGCATAGCCAATCTGCCAGTCTCTGTAGGGGACAACGTTCGGGTTAGGACGGCAGCACAGGTGGACTCTCATCATCTCAGATGCATGGGTACTGTGGATAGTCAGAACTGGCTACAGGCTGCACTTTGCTGAGCTACTGTCTCCTTTTCCCCCCGAAGGAGTTCCTCTAGACTCCTCCCCCTGCATCTCGACCTGCTGCAGGGAGAGATCTCCACCCTCCTCACAGATCTAGTCATTGAGCCGGTGTCTCCAGCTCAGATCAGGCAGGGGTTCTACTCCAGGTACTTCCTGGTCCCCAAGAAAATGAGGAGGGGGTCAGCCCATCCTTGACCTACAAGACCTCAACGCCTTCCTGGTGAGAGAAAAATTCAAGGTAGTCTCGCTGGGGACTCTGCTCCTGTACCTCCTCAAGGACAATTGGTTATGCTCCCTGGATCTCAAAGATATGCACATACCAATCCACCCCACTCACAGAAAATACCTCAGCTTCACCCTGGGGGACTGGTACTTCCAGTACCGGGTTCTGCCCTTTGGGTTGGCATCAGCACCATGAATCTTCATGAAGTGTCTGCTGGTGGTGGCAGCTTACCTGCAGACTCTGGGGTATTCATTTTCTCCTACCTGGATGACTAGCTCATAAAGAGCTCTGCGCCAGACGGTGTCCACCAGTCGGTCCAGCTCACTATCCAGGTGCTCGAGCAGTTGGGTTTCGTGGTCAACTACCTGAAGTCCCATCTCCAGCCCCCCTCAACATCTGGAGTTCATCGGGGCCCTCCAACATCACTTGGGCCTGGGCCTTTCTCCCAATAGATCGCCTGCAGAGACTGATGGCCCTGTTCTGCAATACCCAACAAAGACGTTGGGAGACAGCCCAGAGGATACTGAAGGTGCTTGACCATATGGTCTTGACTGTGCATATCACTCCCCTGGCTCATCTGGTGATGAGACAAGGTCAGTGAATGCTCAATATTCAATGGAAAGCAAGCCACATGCTGCCTCTGGGACCGGATGGCGGTTACCAGGCCTCTTGTGCTGGTGGCTAGAGCTGCAGGACAAGCTCTGAGGTCTCCCATTTTGGACGTCATCCCCACCAGTGGATGCTGATGATGGACACGTCCAAGTGAGGCCGGGAGGCTCATTCAGACAGCCTGTGCATGCAGGGCCTGTGGTCTGAGCGGGAGAGCCTGCACCAGATCAATTTCTTGGAGCTCCAGGCCATAGCGAATGCCCTCCATGCATTCCAGGTTCATCTGGCCAACCAATCTATACTGATCCAGGATGGTGGGAGGTCCAGACTTTTCAACTGCAAAACGTGCATCACGCCACTGGTGCTTTAACTGCTTGACTGTGCACACTTTCACCCCCAGTGAGCTTACCTCTGCAGCTAGTTTCCTCCATACTTTAGCCCTTTGCCCTGCCACAATCTGCCACATATAGGTTGTGGTAGTTGGCAGAAACGCGGCAGTGCAGCGGGTCCTTCTCCTCCTCCTCAGAAAAGTATGCCGCATGGATGAGTTTTGCCTGGTTGCCAGTCTGTTCCATCTTACTTCCTGAACTGGAATCATGCTCCATCTCCATCTCTCCAATACAGTACAAACATGACAACAACAGATGGACAGCAGAAATGGCCACTTTGCTTGCATGTTCCCTTTAAATGCCCCCTGTGCACTCAAAGGACTTTTAAGTCTTTTCCTCACTTTACAGCACTGTTGCAATGCTTTGAGTCTATATTTTATGCACTGTGATGCTATCTTTATGCACATTTTTAACCAAAAATTTTTGTTGGGTACGCTGTCACAGGAACGAGAGACAAATTTCTCCCACCTGCTGCAGCCACCCTTTTAATAACCAAAATATAATTAAAACAGCTACTTAGCCTGAAGAACTCGACTGGAATTCCACACGGTATGTATGATAAAAGTCCTGTAAACGACGTGACATGTTTTGGGTAGAATTTCAAACCCTGCTTCAGGCTTAACAGGATAATTAAACACCGTGAAAATCCTGTTAAGCCCGAAACAGGGTTTGACATGCTACCTGAAACATGTCACGTCGTTCACAGGACTTTTGTCATACATACCGTGTGGAATTCCAGTCGAGTTCTTCAAGCTAAGTAGCTGTTTTAATTATATTTTGATTATTAAAAGGGTTGCTACAGCGGCTGGGAGAAATTTGAGTCTCGTTCCTGTGACAGTATACTGCAATGTTTCAGATTGTCTTCACTCTCAGCCAGTAATGTGGTATCAGCATAGTGAAGGTTGTTGATGAGTCTTCCACCATTCTTCACACCTCGGTTGTCTTCATATAGTCTTGCTTCTCTGATGATTTATTCTGCATATAAATTAAACAGGTAGGGGAAACAGCCTTGTCGTACACTTTTGCTGATTTTAAACCATTCTGTTTCTCCTTGTTCCATTTGAACTGTTGCATCTTGATCAATGTAAAGGTTGTGCAAGAGAACTATCAGCTGTTCTGGTATACCAATGTTTCTTAATATGGCCCAGGGTTTCTCATGGTTTACACAGTCAAAAGCCTTGCTGTAGTCAATAAAACACACATAGATATCTTTTTGCTATTCTTGTCTTTTCAAGAATCCATCTCACATCCGCGATGGTATCTCTTGTTCCTCGCCCTTTCCTGAACCCTGCTTGCACTTCAGGCAGTTCTCGTTCCAGATATGGTTGTAGACTCCGCTGAATAATCTTCAGTAGAATCTTACTGGCATGTGGGATCAGAGTAATTGTGTGATTATTTTCACAATCAGTTGGATCACCTTTCCTTAATATTGGTATAAGCACAAATCTTTTCCAGTCAGTTTGCCATGATGGTGTCTTTCAAATTTCCTGGCAGAGCCTTGTAAGTATGAAAACAGCTGCATCCAATTACTGTAATACTTCAGTGGTGCTTTGTTCTTTGATAAGGCTTTCAATGCTCCTTTGTCTTCTTCTTTCATCATCAATGGTTCCTGATAAGGTACAGGTTGAAATGGTTGTTGATCCACTTGCTCTTTATGGTTTAATGACTCTGTATATTCTTTCCACCTTTCTTGATGATTATTGGCATCATTCAACATGGATCCTTGAGCATCTTGTAGCATTCTAATTTGAGACTGAAATTTTTTCTTTAAATCTCGTAGCTTTAAGAAAGTCAATCTTGTACTTCCTCTAATAGTTTCTGATTATATTTCCTTGTATGTGTCATTGTAGTACTTCTCCTTCTCTTGTCTTGCTGTACATGGAAATCTCTGAGTCCTGCGAGTGCCTCTTTCTTCTCTGGCTTTAACTTCTCTGCGTTTCTGGGCAATTTTCAGAGTTTCTTCGGTCATCCATTTTGGCAGTTTTTGCTTTTTCACCTTTTATAGAGACTTTTCACTTTCTTCCAACACAACCTTCTTGATGTCATCCATAACTCTTCTGGAGCTCTGTCATTTGTATCTAAAGCAGCAAATTGATTTTGCAGTCTTTAAATTCTGGTGATAAATTCTCAAGGTCATATTTTGCTACATTCATGAGTGGCTTGCTCTTTTTCAACTTTAGCTTGAGTTTGCATGCTAGTAGTTGATGATCTGTACCACAGTCAGCTCTAGGTTTTGTTTTTGTTGATGTTATAGAGCTTTCCCATCATTGACTTCCGCAGATGTACATTTGATTTTTGTAAATTCCATTGGATGAAGTCTATGTGTACAGTCGCTGCTTGTGTTGCTGGAAGAAGGTGTTTGAGATGAATAGATCGTTGATCTTGCAGAATTCTTTCTCCAGCTTCATTTCTGTTGCCAAGTCCATATTTTCCAATCACTTTGCCTTCTTCTTTAATGCCAACTTTTGCATTTCAGTCATCCATGACTATCAGCATATCCTGTTTGCATGTTCTGTCAATTTCACCTTGCATTTGTTCATAGAATTCATCAACTTCATCCTCTTCTGCAATTGTTGTTTGGGGCATATATCTGAATTATAGTTGTGTTGATGGGCATTCCTCATAGATGAATAGAAATTAAGCGTTCACTGATTGCATTGTATTTCTTTACAGTTCTTGCAAGTTTATTTTTGATTATAAATGTAACACCATTTCTTTTTTGTCTTTCATTTCCAGCATAGTAGACCATGTGATCATCAGATGCAATGTGCCCAGTGCAATGTCATGAGATGCAAAGTGCCCAATGACACCCAGCAGGACCGTACCGAGCCCTGTGCGAGCAGTGCGGCCGCACAGGGCGCTAAGACTTAAGGGGCACATTTCGGCTCTCTGTCGTTGCCTGCCGCCACCACTTTTTCGGCGGCAGGCAGCAGCAGAGAGTCAAAATGCGCCCCTTAAGTCTTCTCGCCAGCACACTAAGCAGGTCTGGTCTCTCCAGGAGGGACCAGACCTGCTTAATGTGCCGGCAACTTGCACATCGTGTGCGTGCCTCTTCTCTCCTGCCCCCATAAAGTGGCTAGATGGAGGTGCGAGAGGGGGGCGTGCGCCCGATATGCAAGTCGCACAGGATGCATTTCACTCTCGGTACGGCCCTGACACCCAGCATATCGAGTTGTACATGTACCATTTCATTTTTGATCACCTCCAACTTCCCTTGGTTCATGTTTTGTATGTTCCATGTCCCAATATGTAAGATATCTTTGCAGCTTCTGACCCTCATTCCATGTGCAGCTACATCAGCAGTCAGACATCCCGGGGGCTTTGATCCAACCACATCATAAATGCTGGCTTTACTCTGAAAAGTCTTCAGCTCCTCACCAGTAGCCAGTTGAGTGCCTTCCGACCTGGGGATCTCATCTTTCAGCACTATGGTGCAGTTTGTTTTATTGTAACTATCCATTGGGTTTTCATGGCAAGATATGGAAGTAGATTGCCAGGCCTTTATACTGAACAGGTAATTCTAGTGTTGTTGCCATTGTCACAGAAATGTGATCCTCCGCCGCCAATACTGACTCATTCTGCGCTGCCCAGATGGGTGGTTTGTCTTTGTCTGGCACTTCAGCTGAGACCTATCCATCTTGGGAGACCCTGCCAGTAGTAAAGCTAGTGATAGCTTACCTATCAGCATCACTGATGCACACAAGCCCTCACAGTATGAAAAATTGCAAACCAAGTGAGGGGGGGGGGTGTCTCTCTATGTGCATGTTTAATTAAATAGTGCAGAGGATCTAAGGTCACAGGAAAGCATGTATTGAATATCTAATGGACAGACACAATAGCATCTAGGATCTCTTTGTCCTCTAGAGAACTCTTGACTATCCTACCAAACATTAAATCTTCTGCCTCAGTTCTCTTGATCCTCTGCTTTTACACACTATTCAGCTTGTTTCTTTAGCTTTTTAAGTTCCTTTTACCGTAAGAACATAATTACCATACTGGGTCACTCCAACCTTCTATCAAGCCCAGTATCCTGTTTCCAGCAGTGGCCAATCCAGGTAAAAAGTACCTGGTAGGATTCCAAAAAAATAAGAAAATTCCATGCTGTTTGACCCCCAGGGATTGTTGTTGCTAAGCGCCATCTAGTCAGTGTCACTCATGGTGACCTTTTGGATAGTTGTCCTAAACTGTGTTCGGTCTTCAGTCAGGCAGGTAATAGTTGATAGAGTGAATCCATAGCTGCTGTTATTGTATCGATCTGTCACATTGCTGGCCTTCTTCTCTTTCACTGACCTTCAACCTTGTCAAGCATGATGTTTTTTTCTAAAGATCTTTCTCTTCACATGATGTGTCCAAAGTATGAAAGTCAAAGTCTTGTCATTTGAGTTTCTAAAGAAAGTCTGCCTTAATAATAGTTTATGGGCTTTCCTCAGGAGTTTGTACAAACCTTTTTAAGCCCAAATATACTAACAACTATTGCTACACCTTCCAGCAATATTATGCGTTGAGTGAAAAAATATATTCTCCTATTTGTTTTTAAATGTTAGTCAAGCATATAGTATTTCACCAATACTGATAAGATAATAAAAAATCATTTTTCCAGTTGGCACAAACCATTTGCAGAGCCAAAGCCATTAATAAGTTGAATGAACACCTGGGCAGGGAGCATAGCATAACTGAAATTCTTGAAGATCTGAACATCACATTCTCAAATGTTATCACAGGCAATAGGAAAAAATTACCTCATAGAGGATCATATTTCCTTCCAGAAGAATTAGACGGCAGGGCACTTAAATAGCAGGTGTACCAATAGCTGCCTCACTGTGAAGCTCTGCCTGCCACTTTCTCCAAGGCATCCACATGGCATGGTGCCCCTAAAAATATAGTGTCTGAGTTAAACTGACTGACTGGGATGGGCGATTGAGACTAAAAGCAATCCCATTCCACGCTCTCCTCAAGTGCGGTCGTATCAGGCAACCATACTCTCTTTAATCTTTTGATGGCAGGGAGACCTTCTTTCAATTTTCCTATATATTCTAGCAGCCACGTGCTCTTGAAAGGTTACTATTCTAAATAAAAAACATACATTGGATTCAGCATATGCATGCTGATAATCCACCTTACTCGTAATACAATGCTTGAGCTGGAGCGACCAAAATATCTGAAATCTTGCTAACTTAAACTTAGCTACCACTTTATTAAATCTTAGAAAGCACCTCTCAGATACAATATGATCTAATACCCAGATATTCTTATCTTGCTATCCAGCCAAGAAATAATTTTTTTTGTTTATTTTAAAATAATTCCACCACAATGGTACTAATAGTGAGCACAAACAAGCAACATCAAAAAACTGATCTAAAATTTTAAGGGCTGCATGTGTAACAAGGCTAACAAAATTGGCACTGCTATGGCTGTTTCTACCTGTAGCCATGAGGAGGGGGGGGGGACCAACTCTTTTTCACATAGCCAAAAAGAACTATATCGCACAAGGAATGCTAAATGATACCTCCAAAAATCAGGAAACCCAACTCCTCCCTGTTCCTTGGCTGCCTTCAGCCTTTTAAGCTCGATACAAGGACAATGGCTTTTCCATAAAAAGACTATAAGTATTTTCTACACTTTGCTATAAAGCTCTTTGGGACCGAAGGTGGACAACATTCTTGGGATGAAATTCACCTGAGAAACCACCATTTTGATGGCCTAAAGTCTCCCCCACCAAGAAACCATAAGAAGGGACCATCTTTGAGTAACAGCCTGTACTGATGCTATCATCGTCTGCATATTCAACTGTAAGGTCTGTTCGTGATCGTTATTTAACCCCCCCCCCAAAAAAAAACCCCAACAACCTTCTGAAGCACTTAAGCTGTAAAGCAGTCCATTGCAGCTGGGTGTCGCCTACCACATTGGAATGATGCTGTAGTATTCATAGGCATTACCTCAGATTTTTCCCAATTTATTTTATATCCAGAAAACCTAGAGAACCGTTGTGGGAGGACCAGTAGGGCAGAGAAGAATCTCTGGGGTTCACTGAGAAAACCAGTAAGTTGTCAGCATAGGCTACAAGTTTGCATGTAAACCCTGGAACTGTGATACCTTTCACTTCAGAGGATGCCCAAATGGTAATGAGCCAAATTAAAAAGAAATGGAGATAAGGGATATCCCTGGCTGGTATCTAGAGCTAAAAAGGATTGGATCCGAGAGCCGACTGTTCACCATGAGCCTGAAAGTAGGAGTAGAGTACAAAACCTTAAGCCAGTTGACAAAACCATTATTGCCGCCAAATTGTTCTAAAACCCGTAAAAGATAAGGCCACTCAATACATTTGAATGCCTTCTCAGCATCCAACAAATTGGCTAAAACAGGATCAGTCTTATCCTGAACAACAGCCAATCAATATACTGCACAGGCATACAATCGACTTAATCTGGGTGTATTAAGGTCCAAGACCTATTGCAACCTGGCAGCTGCAGTAAGACCTTTGTCAGGATTTTGCATTCCAGGTTTAACAATGAAATGGGTCTAAAATTTTCTACATAGGTGTGATCACGCCCTTGCTTAGGTATTAAAACTACTTGGACCTCAGTAAAATGATTAAATAAAGGCTGGTCTCCCTCCAGGGATTGATAAAGAAGAGCCAGTTTAGGAAAAATAACAATTTTAAAACAATTATAAAATCTGGAGTGCTATATTAGAGGAGAGGGCTGAAATGGCATTCACTATTTCATCCTCTGTGATAGGGACCCCAAGATAGCTCTCGGACTTTCCTCTAGTTGGGAACATGGAAGTGAATCCAAGAAGGTTGCACTATCTGCCTCCAGTCCTTCAGACTCAAATTTAAAGTGACATAACATTGTGTAAATGCTTGCAATATCCCATTGTCTTCTGTAACAATCTGCTGAGATGCATTCCGAACCCCTACACTGTATGGCATTCCTGCTGGGTCCTGAAATATTGGGCCAAAAGCCATCCAGCTTTGTTTTTCTTGGTATAGAATCAAGCATTGTGCAAAATTAAATTGTTGTCAAACTTGTAGACTTAACGTTACTGTGCTACAAAGCAGCACAGGATTCTGTGCTAAAATCCCCACTCTACCTTGCAAATATGTGTCAGGGAAGGGTGTGAGAGTTAGTGCAGGCTTTGAAAGCCCACTCTGCCAGTGCATGGCGGGTGCAACTACCTCCAGCACAATAGGTGGTAGTAGTTGCTCCCCGTGGCAGTGGTAACACAGCAAGATGCACTAAATTCAAGCTAATAGCTGTCCCTGGTCCTGCCCCCTGCATCTAGCGCAGTGCCCCGCGGTAGTAATGCAGCCTAAACCTGCGTTACTTGCATGGGGCTTAGAAAACATGCCCCTTAGCTTAGTGTTATACTCATACTTTAACTTCAGGTCCAAGGACTTGATATCGACTTTCACGTAGCTATTGAATTTAGCTAGTTATATGGAACGATGGCATTCTGTTAGCCACGTGGTGACTTTGGTAAAGAGATGTGTTGTTCTTTCCGAGGTTGTTTGTTTCACCCTTATCTTTAGACATCAGCTCAGCAGATGAAGACTGCTTTGTTTCTCAGCGACATCTATGGGGCTTTGGTGGACAAGATTTGGGATATCTTGTTGGATCCGAACTATGGGAAGGGGGTTGGAGTGTGGGGAAGAAGCTCATCTTTTCTTTTTTTGTTTCTATTGCTTTCCTATGTTCTCACCACCATCACCCTTGGAATATGCAAGTTTACTGCTGGAGTCATGGCTGCTTTTTGGGAAGCATGTGATATTGAATATGTACTGTATGAGTGATGCTGTTTACGTGTGAGTGAGGGATTATATTGTGGATCATAGAGGTAAGTGTGTATGGAGGGATGATCCTGATACATTGTAAATGACACTGCATTTGGCAGAGATGTGTGTGCTGAGGGGGAGGGGAAAGGGGGATGGGGAGGGACAGTGTGTTCTGGGGTAATGGGAGGATTGGTGTGCCATCAGGCTTTCTAAGTTTGTGGGGTGCTCTAGGCTGGAAAGGTGTTCAACATCTCCTTGTAATGGACTATTGTTAAGGATATTTGGTGTATATGGTGGAATGTTGTTAGTATAGGTTGCCCCATAAAACAAAATTGTGCATACTTTACGCAACCACAAAGCAGCGATAGCCATATTTAAAGAAACCCACCAGACAGAGCTCAAATATTATAAGCTTAAACAGTAGTGAATGGTGTTATTTTTAGTTTACCCGGTATGGATAGTTCGCCAGAATATCCCCTTTGAAGTACAGCATAAGGTTTTGGACCTAGGGAATGGTATGCAGTTGTTGCAGGCTCATTCTATGGTCATCCTATAGTGCTCTGCAGCATTTATGGCTCTAATGTGTGTGATCCTCTGTTTTATACCAACTTAATTAATGTATTGCGTGCTTTCCCTTCAAGACAACTATAGTTGGGTGGAGATTTTAATGGGGTATTTGATCCTAGTTTGGACACCTCTGCTGGGGCTAAAATGGGTAGAGAACACACTTCCCTAGAGCTGTTTGATGCATGGAGAGTGTTGCATGTGCAGGAACGTGATTATATCTATCTTTCTAGGGTGCATGGCACATTCTCATGCATCGATTATTTTTTGATGGCCACTCCTGTGTTCTCCAAGGTGTTTACTGCAGAAACAGGGCCCTTTGAAGTTTTCAATCACACCTCAGTGTGGATGGACCTCAATTGAGGTGGAGCTGATCTTACTATGTGGAGGTGGAAGTTCCCCCTTAGAAGTTTTGGGTATTTCTGTGGGAGAAGTGGAGAGAATTTGTCACCCACAATAGGGAGCATTTGGCTTCCCCCTCTTTGTTTTGGGAGATGGTTAAGGTGGTCCTACAGGGGGAAATTCTTTCTTATACCATTAGGAAGCATAAAGAGTTGAGTGTTCATTTTTTTCAGATGGAGAAACAAGAGATCAAGGCCCGCAGTGATTTGGCTGTGAGAAACAGCTCAAAATAGGGCCACACTGTTGGCCTGCCAGGTGGAATTAAATGCTCTTATACATCAACATGTGAAGAAATCCCTTATGTATTTTAAATTTTGGTTGTTTCAGTGTGGTCATAAGACAGGGCAACTGTTAGCTGCCTGCCTAAAAAGTTGATAAGGGCTGTGCTGTATGGCTGCATTGAGAGACACCCAGGAGAATTCTTTGTACTCATCTGGAGGGGATTGGACAGATTTTTAGAGAGTTTTTGCACAGCTTTATGAGAGGGAAGATGAAGACTGAGCAAATATGGACCTACTTGCAGAATGTTATACTGCCTCGTGTTATTCCTCAATAACTAGAGCAGCTAAGACTGATAACAATGGAAGAGATTGAGAGAGTTATCAAAGGGGCTAAATTATGCAAAGCAACTGGTCACAATGGATTCAGCAGTAAATTTTAAAAACTTTTGCAGGATCAGGCATGTTTGCCATTGTCAGATCATTTTAATTGGTTGATAACGCGAGGAAATTTTCCTTATGACATGCATGCATAGCAATTATACCTAAACTTGGCAAGGATCCAAAACAACCCACTTCTTGTTATTCAATGCCTCTCCATACCAACAAAGAGTTTGTACGGGGAGGCTTAGACGGGGGCGGGAGGGGCATTGTGGAGGCAGAGGGTGGGCAGTGTGCGGTCCGTGACCCAGACGTACAGGGCTGATTCTGAAGTTGGCACTGTACGTCCGAGGCCTCGGATCTAGACGGGGGACTTACACCACCTCGTAGGTGGAATAAGTTCCCCTGGACATCGGGAGATGGCAGACCCGGACAATGGTAGAGAGGTGAGGGGGTGCAGGGGGTTCCCTACGGCCTGACCCTGGTCATGGAAGGCCAGATTGGGGGTCGGGCTGTGGGGAATGAAGTAGATCAACAGTGGCTGGGGATCGCGGCTCCTGAATGGAGCCGCAGTGCCATGACAACGGGAAGCAATGACACTACAGCTCCATTCAGGAGCCTGACTGTGTTAACCAGGCAGGGGTCTGTACCCAATTCTGATCCCCGCAGAGCATGTCTAACCCCTGCATGATCAGAATCGGGTCTGCCTCTGTGCGTCCCAATTCCGATCAGACACACAGAACTTGGATGCACACATTAGAATGTGCTTCCATGTCTTCAGCTCCTGATATTCCAAGGTGGTCTCACATCCAAGTACTAGCAGGCTTGTCCCCTCCTAGTTTCTGAGATCAGCCAAGATCAGGCTCATTCAGAGCAGCAAAGCCATAATATCCTATATGTTAATTCATTAAACCAGATTGTTTACCCGATGTGGATTGGAATGTTCCTTCTGCAAATCTGGAAAGAAGTAAAAAAAATTGTGGATGCCATCCAAGATGCGTTACTTAAACAAATGGTGATGGAACCGACCAGGGAGAGCTCCATGCTGGATTTAGTGCTCACCAACGGAGATAACAGCAATCATCACATGGTGTGGTTTGAGATAAAATTCAAGGTGGAATCCAATCACAGCAAGCTCAAAGCCTTAGACTTCAAAAACGCTGACTTCAGTAAAATGGCCAAGTACCTGAAGGAGGAGTTCATAGGGTGGGAGGGGATAAGGGAAGTGGAATTGCAATGGGCTAAACTAAAGAAGGCAATAAAAGGTGCAACAGATACTTATGTAAGGAAAGTAAATAAAAACAAGAAAAAAAGGAAACCTATTGGGTTCTCCAAAGAAGTGGCTGCAAAAATAAAGACAAAAAACACAGCTTTCACAAAATTCAGAAGCTCGCAAACAGAGGAACGCAGAAAAGAATACAAGATCAAACTAAAAGAGACAAAAAGAGAAATAAGGATAGCAAAATCAAAAGCTGAAGAAAAGACGGCTAAAGATGTGAAGTGTGGTGGTAAAACCTTTTTCGGGTATATTCAGGAGAGGAGGAAAATCAGAGGTGGAATTGCAGGACTCAAAAGTGCTGGGAACAGATTCGTGGAACGTGATATTGAAAAAGCGGAAATGCTAAACAAATACTTCTGCTCTGTTTTCACTAGAGAAAATCCTGGAGAAGAACCAGTTGTAATTAACAAATATACAAATGGGAATGGAGTAGATACCACACCATTCACAAAAGATGATGTGTTAGAACAGCTTGCAAAACTGAAAGTGGACAAGTCTATGGAACCAGAAGGGATACACCTCAGGATACTGAAAGAGCTCAGAGAGGTTCTTGCAGGGCCTTTAAAGAAACATAGAAACATAGAAATATGACGACAGAAAAAGACCACATGGCCTATCTAGTCTGTCTTTCCATATCAACAACTACAACAGTCCCCTTTTTTCCTTTAGAGATCCTCTGTGTTTGTCCCATGCTTTTTTGAATTCAGATACTGTCCTCATCTCTACCACCTCCACTGGGAGACTATTCCACGGATCCACCACCCATTCCGTAAAGAAATATTTCCTTCTCATTTGGGACTTTCAGTCTCCAAGAGGACACTGTCCAACTGGATTGCTCAGTGTATTTCGTTTGCCTATCAGAGTAAGAATCTTCCTCTGGAGGGCCATGTCACAGCTCACAATGTGAGAGCCATGGCAGCTTCAATGGCTCATCTGCACTCTGTGTCTATCGACGACATCTGTCGAGCAGCCACTTGGGCCTCGGTTCATACCTTCACAGCCCATTACTGCTTGGACAAGGACTCCCGCCGGGATGCCTTGTTTGGTCGGGCTGTTCTCCAACACCTGTTCCATACCTAATCAACTCCTACCCACCATCCCTGGTTGGATGCCAGAGATCCATGGGGGGAAGTGGAGCCCTTTCACAGGGACACACAACTTCTGGGGTCTCTCCCTGGCAGCTAAAGCTAGGGAGTCCCCATATGTGAAGACTACATTCCTGCTTGTTCCTGGAGATAGCATAGTTACTCACCTGTAACAGGTGATCTCCGGGAACCACAGGAATTTAGTCTTCACAACCCACCCACCTCCCTTAGGAGTTGTATCTCTCTATCTATCTCTTTCTCTTTCCCTTTCTCTCTCTCTTTGTCTCAGCTTTAAACTCAACTGGAGAGAGGCAGTTGGGAAAGGTGTGAAGGCAGCACGCAGGCACTGTGGGATGCTCCCAAAAGCTTTCTAATTGGACGCTGGGGAGCGTTCCCAAGAAGGCTCCGTCGGTACCGATGATACCCATATGTGAAGACTACATTCCTGCTTGTTCCTGGAGATAAGTACTTCACCCCCTATACTATATTGCTCCCTTGGATTGCTGCAGCCCAAATGCATGACCTTACATTTTTTAACATTAAATCCCAGCTGCCAAATTCTAGACCATTCTTCAAGTTTAGCTAGATCCCTCCTCATGTTATCTACACATTCCTGGGTGTCTACTCTATTGCAGATTTTGGTATCATCCGCAAAGAGGCAAACCTTAGCCTACAGCCCTTCCACTATATCACTAACAAAGATGTTAAAAAGAATCGCACCAAGGACAGATCCCTGGGGCACACCACTGGTAACATCCTTCTCCTCAGAATAATCTCCATTTATCTGTACTCTTTGTCGCCTCCCACCCAACCAATTTCTAACCCAAGCAGTAACTTTAGGGTCCATCCCTAGGGTGCTCAGTTTGTTTATAAGTTGCCTGTGAGGAACAGTGTCAAAGGCTTTACTGAAATCTAAATACACCACATCTAGGGCTCTCCCTCGGTCCAACTCCCTGGTCACCCAGTCAAAGAAATCAATCAGATTTGTCTGACAAGACCTGCCTCTGGTGAATCCATGCTTCCTCGGATCCTGTAATCCGCTGGACTCCAGAAACCTCACTATTTTCTCTTTCAGTAGCATTTCCAATAATTTACTCACCACCGAAGTTAAACTAACTGGCCTGTAGTTTTCAACCACATCCTTACTTCCGCTTTTGTGTAAAGGCACCACATGAGCCTCTCTCCAGTCCTTTGGCACCACTCCCGACTCCAATGAGGCATTGAAAAGGTCAGTCAGTGGAGCTGCTAGAACTTCCCCAAGTTCCCCTCAGTAATCTAGGGTGTATCTCATCCGGTCCCATCGCTTTGTCTACTTTTAGTTGAGCTAGTTTCTCACGAACACAGTCTTCTGAAAATTGTTCAAGATGTCCCTCGCTTCTGTTCATGTTTGTGGGTGTTTCTGAGGTCCTGCTCCTGGTTCTTCATCTGTGAACACAGAATAGAAATATTTGTTATGCAATTCCGCTTTATCCTCATCAGCTTCTACATATTCCTCCCCTTCACCCTTGAGTCTGACAATACTACTTCTTCCCTTCCTGGGATGTTTTTAATAGATCCTTGGAGGGAGGAGTAGTTCCAAAGGACTGGAGAACGTATGATGTGGTACCTCTCCACAAAAGTGGTAACAGGGAAGCAGTGACAAACTACAGGCCAGTAAGCCTTATCTTGGTGGCAGGAAAAGTAATGGAGGTACTCCTGAAAGAGTGAATAGTGGACTTCCTCGAAACCAACAGGTTGCATGATCCGAGGCAACATGGTTTTACCAAAGGACGGTCTTGCCAAACAAATCTGATTGAGTTCTTTTACTGGGTGACCAGAGAACTAGATCAAGGGCATGCGATGGATATGATATACCTAGATTTCAGCAAAGCTTTTGATACTGTTCCTCATAGGAGGCTTATCAATAAACTCAACAGCTTGGGCATGTGTCCCAAGATGGCGAATTGGATCAGAATTTGGTTGACTGACAAACAACAGAAGGTGACAGTAAACGGAACTCATACGGATGAAAGGAAGGTGATTAGCGGTGTGCCCCAGGGTTCGGTCCTGGGACCGGTACTGCTCAATATATTTGTGAGTGATATTGCCTAAGGGCTGAATGGAAAAGTCTGTCTTTTTGCAGATGACACCAAAATTTGCAACAGAGTAGACTTCCTTGAGGGAGTGGGGAACATGAGAAAAGATCTACAAAAGCTGGGAGAATGGTATAATGCTTGGCAGTTGGGATTTAATGTGAAGAAGTGCAGTGTCATACACTTGGCAAGCAGAAATCCTAGGAAATTGTATGCAATAGGAGGCGAGAGATTGGTTTGCACGGACCAGGAGAAGGACCTCAGAGTGATTGTTTCTGACGATCTCAAGATGGCGAAACAGTGTGACAAAGTGGTGGCAAAAGCCAGAAGGTTGCATACAGAGAGGAATTACCAGCACAAAGGAAGAGGTACTAATGCTACTGTACAAGTCATTGGTGAGGCCTCACTTGGAATATTGTGTTCAATTTTGGAGACCGTATCTCGCAAAGGATATAAAAAGGCTGGAAGCGATTCAAAGGAAGGCGACCAAAATGATTTGGAGCCTGCGTCAGAAGACTTATGAGAAGAGTCTTGAAGACCTAAATATGTACACTCTGGAGGAGAGGAGGGACAGGGGAAATATGATTCAGACCTTTAAATACTTAGAGTATTAATGGACAAACAAACCTCTTCCAAATACGGGGAAGCTATAAAACTAGAGGGCATAACATGAAGCTCCAAGGGGGTAAACTGAAAGGCAATATCAGGAAATACTTTTTCACTGAAAGGGTGGTGGATGCTTGGAATGCCCTCCCGATGGAAGTGGTGGGGGCAAACACAGTAACATAATTCAAAATGGCATAGGACAGACACAGTGGATCCCTTTATAGCAACAGGATAAAATTAAAATAAGCATAACTATGTCTTATATCTGAACAAATAGGGGTGACCTGCACAGAGCGGCAAGTGCACCTACTCTTGCCGCCTTGCTGGGCAGACTAGATGGACCATGCTGGTCTTTATCTGCCGTCATATACTATGTTACTATGTTATGGCTCATGCTGTAGGTCTGCCATTCTGATAATCAGGAAGCTTCTTTACCAGTAATCTGGGTACCTATCTTAACTTTTTTATGCTAGAATTCGGAATACATAATTAGAACATGGTGTATGTGTTTTTTATTTTTAGGAAGGACCATTTGGGTACCTGTCATTGGTAGGAACAGTAGCACAGTCTGACAGCATGGCCACATTTCCTGCTCTTTGTTTCCATGGGAATAGGACTTTGCTGTGTATTTTGATAGAAATGTACTTTAATTCTGATGTGATCTGTTTTGGTTGGGTTTTTATCTGAAGAGGTGTAATATGTATTTATTTATTTAGACAGATTTGTATACCACCTTATCCTACAATCAAAGTGGTCACATCACAATTGGAGGGTTACATTTAACATGAGGGAACTTAACAACATTATACATGTATATACTTGGAGAGAGTGTGTTGTCATGTACCAGGGAGTTTCTTTCCTTGATTATTTGCAATGCTATGAGTTTGCGAGCCCTCTAGCAAAGTCTGTATTTAGCACTCAAAATCAAGCTTGCATCCTAATCTAAACCCTGATAACCCAGATATTAAGGATATGACTTTCTTATTTTGATTATTTATTCAATAAAAGCTTAAGTGTCTGGCTAGCACATTAAGATTCAATGTTCAAACCTCTTTGTAAGAAGTAGCTGGAATTATTTGATGTAGGTTTATACACTTGATATCCTAGAATGCGCTTGTGACCGTTGTGGTTCATGCTAAGGGCCCTTTGACTTTGTCCTTAGGCAAGGGCCCGCCTTAGTGTGACGGGACTTTATAGGAGTCGTCGGTAGGTGATGATATCTGTTGTGTAGGCGGAGCTTACAGTCAGCTCGGGGCTTGTGCTGGGCTTCTAGTTTGCTGGCTTGCAGAATATGCTTACCATTCGGGGCAGGCACTGCTGGAGAGAGCAGCACTGTTGGAAGTCGTTCAATCCATGCGAGTGGAGGCAGCAGTTCAGATTGGCGCAGGCACTGCTGTGTATGATTTCTTGAGAGTGAATTGCTGCTGATCGGGTGGGACAGGCAGGATTCTAAGATGCTGCAGGTTGGTGCAATGGTCGGACAATCGGAAGAGAGGCAGGCAGCATAAGGTTCTGGCCATTTATAGGAGTCATCTGCAGGTTTAGTATAAGCAGATTAAATTATTTTAATTTATTTCAATTTTTTTTTATTACCTGGGGCTTCCCCGCAGGGCTGAAGAAAGCAGCAGGCCCAGGGGGCAGAGGGGAATTGTGGCTTCACAAAATAATAATAAAAAAATAACGCCAGGCGCTCAGGTCCACAGGAAGATGAGCCATTGTGATTATGGCGATAATAGAGTCCTGGGGAGATGGAGAGCAGTATTAGTGCTGTTGGGACCTAGAGTTGTTGGCAGTGCTGAGCTGTGAAGTTGAATGCATTGGGCTCTTGCAGCTCCCACAAGGAGCAGAGCCCAGAGCAACTGCACAAGCCACATTAAAAAAAACAACAAATCAGGCCTCATGCAAGAGTGTGTGTGTGTGTGTGTGTGTGTGCGCGCGCGCGCGCGTGTGTGTGGTGGGGAGGGGGGGGGGCGGCGACAAGAGTGTAGCGAGGCTGCAAGAAAGGTGCACCGAAGGCTGCAGTTGTGATTGCGGCTTAAGCAGTGCCTGGAGTCAAGTCATTCCTAACAGGGTCTCCATTGCAAGCAAGGTAATACTGTGTGGCTTTTAAATACAAGCTCTCTGCCTAAGAGCTCTTAAAAGGGGTTTGGTCAGTGGCTGGTTGGTCTAGGGATATGGTTCTTGCTTTGGGTGTGAGAGGTCCTGGGTTCAGCTCCCAGATACAGCCTTCCTCTCATTCTTGAACTGGAGAACAGGGTCTCAGGTCAGTACTAGTAAAGGAAACACAGAAACCCCAGGTTACCAGGGATTACACATAGAAGGAAGCAGAACCGAGCTAGAATTGCATGCCATGTGACTTGCACATCAGGTGTGCACTCCTCCCCATACCTCCATCCAGCCACTGCTTGCTCTTGACCTACTGCTGCTTCCCTCTTTTTTCTCCACGGTGGTGCTGGCAGCAGGGAAAGAGCATAAAGCGGCTGGAAGGAGATGGGGGGGAGAACGCGTGCCTGATGTGCAAGTCACTGGCACTTTATGCAGATCTGTCCCTCCCTGCTCTGACATTGCGAAGAGGAGGAAGAGACCGACCTGCTTAAAGTGCCGCAAAAAGGCATAGGGGGTGTATTTTGGCTGCCTGCTGTTGCCCTGCCTCTGCTGAGAGAAGAAAAAGTGGCGGTGGCAGGGCAACAGCAGGTAGCCGAAATGTGTCCCCTAAGCCTTTGCGCCCTGTGCAACTGCACCGCTTGCACAGGGCTAGGTACGGTACTGGAAGGGAAGCAAGAGTGAAAATCCACCTTTAGGCATATGTTTGCTGAGGGAGACAACACCTTGGACAGGACATTGGCAAGATGAAGACCATTCAAAGATGGCCACCAAAAGAGTGCCTAAAAAGCACTGTCATCAGGAGGGCAGGGAGGTGTTTGAGAGTTAGCGAAAGGGAAGGAGATGCACAATAGGAGCCCTGAAAAATCTAGCATGGATGTAGAAAGCAACAGTGTTCACCACGGAACTAAAAATTTGAAACACAAGGCATCGTCCTATCAAGCTTAAGGGAAGAAAGCCGACAAAGAACCTAAGTGAAACGTGCTTTGCAGAGAGGATGGCAGACAGCTGAAAATGATTGCCAGCTTCCCCTGAAGGAGTCAAGACACTACTGAAGTTCAAGCAGTGATGGATTAGGATGGTAGAGCAGTGTGAGGCAGGAGAGGAACGTGGACCAAACCAGTGCTGCTAAAGACTGCAAATCTTTTGGCTTTCGCAACATGTGGAGAAATGAGAAGGTAAAAGGCAACTTTGTTTGCAGCAGACAACCCTCTTTCACTAGGCATTGATTTGCTCCATGTCCACTGAGTAGTAAAGGAAGCTATTGTTTAGTTCAAGAGGCTTTCAACAATTCTCTTGAGAAGGAGGACAATTAGAGTTCCCCTTGGGGGTTGAGAAAGATGTCATTGAGAATGGCAAAGCCAGGCTCTGATGAGAGTTGAACTCATAACCAGTGCTCTGACCGCTGAGATATAGGGCCTGCTAAAAAGGGAGCCTGCTAAAAAAGGAGACTTTCAAAAAAGGAGCCTGTCAAAAAGGGATCCTCTCATCCTCATCCAATCTCATGGAAAGAGCTGAACTTCCACTCGTTTCCCTGAACCCTTCTTCTAGGGTATCAAATCAGAAGCTTAAGCCTTTTGTCTCCCCCCCCCCCCCCCCCCGGCTCTCAGAAATCTATTGCTTAGCTTTGAATGCCTGCTATTTGCTGCCCCCAGAAGCTGCTGCCCTAGGCAACTGCCTAATTTGCCTGGTGGAGGACCCGGTCCTGTCTTTTCGTGGTAGTTTATAGTATCATCTTTGCTTGGCTAGCCCCTAGAGTAGACGTCTCTTTCCTTTTTTCTCTTTCAGCAGAATGTGAGCTTTCTTTTCCTATGCAGTTGGGGCATTGCTGGGTTGGTGTGTGGCCTGCCTGTAGGTCGTTTTACATGTGGCTGGTGTGGGTATGGCCTAAGGGCAGGTGGCAGTGTCTGTGAGTTCAACTCCCACAGGTGATCAGTACAGGTTCAGCCCTATTATTTTACTCACTTGGTGGCATCAGCAGCATGTGGCTGCTGCTCTTCTCCCAGTCTTACATGTGCATGATACTCCAGATATGCTCGACATATGCAGCTGTGCGGCACACATTTACAATTTCAGGGGCATGTGCTCATGTTTGGCCCTGCAGCACATCTCTCCTCAGCCTCCCTTTTTCAACACTGTGTGTCCTTGGCCTGGTGCACCCTTTCCTCTTGTATGAGTCCTTACATCACCCTCAGCATCTGTTCCCCTCTTCCCCATCCCTGGTCAGAGTCTCCTTTTCACCTCCCTCATGCTCTGTCTGGGCATGATTTCCAACCGCTGCAGCCATCTTTCAGGCTACTGGTGTAGTGTAGTGTAGTGGACTTTGCACTGCACTTTGGGCCACAGGGCACTGGATTCAAACCCTGCCATGACAACATGGCTGTCTGGTGTGTTCTGCTCATGCTCCTTGCTATCACCACAACCTATATATGGTGATGTGTGGCTCTGCATTGGCTTGTCAGGGCAGGTTGCACTCTGTTGCATTTTGTTTATATCTGCTCTTGTTTCAAACACACCTTGCAACACAGCTGTCCCTCGGTCTTGCTTTGGTGGGTCTGCACTGTGTCAGCAGGCTGTTGCGGTCTGCGCAGTCAGCTGTTTACTTTCTCACTCCCACCCACAGTTTCACTGTGCAATCCTTTAGTGTGGTTGCCTCACATTCCACATCGTGTCTTGGTCTGTAGCGTACACTTGGCATTGTGTGTTTTGCTGCTGCACACATGGACACCTGCTTCTGTGACTGTCTCAGGCCTTCCTGATGGAGTCCCATGATTCCTTATACTCATCATTTGTTGCCCTGTTTTGCTGCTGTCACTGCCATCTGCCATGCTGCTGCACCGCCGCAGGCACGCTCGTCCACTCTTGCAGGGAGTGTGGGCGCACCTTGCCCATTGGACATCATAGCCCTTACTGGACTCTGTCCCCCAGTATGTGCCTGACAGGTTTCTGTGCGCTTCTATTCTGTGACTGCATTTCTTCTGTTTCACTGGGACAGTGCACTCTGCCTTCCTAGCTGTACTTTGCATTCTGTTAGGCCCCCACTGGTGCTACCATCCTTCTACACCCTCCTCCCGTCTTTTCTGCCATGCGTGTACTTACTGTGCTAGGGTGCTGTGGATCCTCTCCAAGCCCCTGGTGGCGGCTGCTAGTGCTGGTCTGTGGTGCCTTCTTGGGAGCAGCACAGCCTCATTCTCAATGACTAGCCTATCCAGGAGCCTGGTCTCCCACTCCCTAAAATTTGGCTGCCTGGTAGCCATGTTCATAGATGTGCGGTATGAATTTCTGTTTCCTGGTTCATGTGCTGGTTCTGGCCGAGGGGTTGGGAGGTGGGGCCAGCGTACACGGTGGCTGGCTGCAGCTATGGTGGGCACGGTTGCGGCCTTTTGCATGCCGGGCATGGGTTAGATATTTTGGGATAACGAAACGTGTTAGACGGTTGGCGCCATGTGCATTTATGGGCCAATTCCAGATTCGCATGTGAGTCTGGGCACGTGGATGTGGAATCTGTTGTGGGGGTTGTGTGGGTATTTTTTTACACATGCACAGTGCCGGCATGTGCATGTTTTGGGATAGCGCTCCACGTGCATAAATCGTGTCTCCATCCATACTGTGCCCAAACTCCACCCCATGAACGCCTACTATAGAAGTATGTGCCAGCTTACACCACGTGTACTTTTAGGCATAATGCAATTTTATAAGACCCCGTTTATGCATGAAAATTCTTTATAAAATTTCCTTATATATGTTTAGCTAAGTGGTTTACTTTAGGTCAGCCTTGTTGCTGGCCTAAATTAAGCTGCTTAACTATGTGGACAGTGGCTAAATACAGCTGGCTATCTGTATATCTTTTTTTCCTATAAAGTGATGTTTCTTAAAATGGAGAGAAGACAAGGTTTAGAGTGAAGACGTCTTGAAAATGACATCATGAGAATGACGTTATCGGGTTGGTAGAGTATAAAAAAAGTGGCGCCAGCCTTGATTACGCACACCTTGTAAATAGCAGCTTGTATATACTCCCACACTCTGTAAAGATTTATATATACTCTGTAAATAGTTACCCCAGCGATATCCAAGTTATAGTACCTGTTTTCTGTAAATACAGAGCAGCTCTGGCTGCTCTGTATAAGATACTGTTGTATGTAAACCGCACTGATATTAAATAGCGCGGTATAGAAGAGACATTAAATAAATATTATAGGGATCCCTAGATGGGAGTTCGCATGCGTGGCATTTTTTGCGGAGCCGAGTGGCCATGATGAACATACACACGATTGTGGAAGGTGTTTGCAGCTTACAAGATAATATTGTTAACGTTTATTATAAAGTTCCAATGATTAGTAGATTGAGTTGGGAGCATGAATTTTAGTATATAAGGAATAGTTTAATATTGTCTAGGTAATTTATTTATTTATTTAACATTTCTTCTATACAGTGCTATTATAATCAGTGCGGTGTACATCGAACAAAACATACTACAATGCATACAGGTAACATTGAGTTTACAGTGAAACAGGATATTAAACATGGAGAAAACCGGGGAAACCATATACAAGCTAACTTTATACTATGTACACTTCTCTAACTCTTCTAGCTGATACATGTGTGTTCGTGGGAGGATAGTACATGTGTGATGGTTAGCGGTGGGACTTATGAGTAGGCTAACCATTATCTGATTGTGTTAGGGTGTTAGGGCGGCTGGGAGGTAGTTTGTCAATTGAGTGTTCACCACGGATTGTCTCTGGGTAGAATTTTGTAAATAGGTGGTGTTTCAAGGCTTTTCTGAATGGGGCTAGATTTTTAATGCCTCGGATTTCATGGGGAAGGGCATTCCAGTTTAAAGGAGCAAATATGGAGAAGGCCCTGTTGGAGGTTGTCTTTGAGCATTTTGTCGTCATCTTTGGGACTACTAAGGTGTTCGTTGTTTGAGGCCTCCGGTTTCTATTTTCAGGGGTACTGTGGATTAACTTGCTGATTGGCGTAGTGGGGTAGTTATTTAGGGCTTTGAATGTAAGGACAATTGACTTGTATTGGAGTCTGGCACGTAATGGTAGCCAATGCAGTTCTTTCATGATTGGCGTTATGTGGTCAGATCGTGACGATCCAGAAAGGACTCTTGCAGCTGCATTCATAGCTAGGCGGAGCGGATTTAAGGTTGCTTGTGAGAGTCCGTGGAGGATGATGTTGGCAAAGTCCAGATGTGGGAGGACTAATGCCTGGAAGGTGGTCCGGTAATCGCTAAAATCCAGAAGGGGGCGAAGGTGACGCAGCGTTCTGATCTTATGATATATTGCTTTCGTGACGTTTTTTACATGAGTTGTCATATCAAGGTGCTGATCGAGCGTGATGCCTAGATAACGGATGGTAGATTTGGATTTTAACTCTGCATTGTTGGCATGTAGTGCTGGAGGAGGTATGAATTTCCGGTTCCTCGTGACGAATAGAACATCAGTTTTGTCATGGTTGATCCGTAGGTTTTGTGTCACCAGCCAGTCAGCTACAGCTTCAAAGTATCTTATTATTGGGTCGAGTACTATCTTATTATTGGGGCGAGTACTGGTGTGTCAATTGTGAACGGCATGTAAAGGAGGATGTCATCTGCATAAGCAAGGCATTGTATGTTGAAGGATCGGATCAAGTCACATATCGGCTGCATGTAGATATTAAACATCAGTGCCGATAAGGACGAACCTTGAGGCACCCCCTGGGTCTGTAGAAATGGTTCTGAGGATGTGTGGCCTGCCTTGACTTGTTGCCATCTATTGGAGAGGTAGGATTTGCACCATTCCAGTGCCGTGCTTTGAATCCCCTTTTCTTTTAGGCGTTGTAGGAGTATATCATGGTTCACAGAATCAAAGGCGGCAGAGATGTCCAGAAAGATGAGTAATAATAAAGGGATAGTTTTAATGAGGTTGTGTATTTGTTTTTGTCAATAGTGCTTTTAAAACAAACCCCCTGAAGAAGCTTTGATAAGTGAAACGCAAAAAGGGCGCCAGGGAGAGGCGTTGGGGAAGAAGAACAGATTGATAAAGATAAGCACTTTTTTGTCTGAATTTGTTATAATTAATAAGAAATTAGTGATAAGAAGGAAGGTCTTCAATGCAAAAAGGCACAAATATTTGGACAAATATAAGTCTGTAGTTCAGTGCCAAACGAGTCTGAGACCTCCTTCATATACACTTTGCGGATGAAAAAGCTAATGATAAAGTATAATTAATATATAAGTTATCAATACATAATACATGGAGTGAGAGTATATAACTTGTATCTGTATAGTTGGACAGAACGCCCGCATTCCACCCTCATGTGATCCGTACACATTTTCAGTGACAATATACATATAAATGTAGGTCTTAGATAAAACATGGAGAGGGAAAATCACATGTCCAGACCAGAACATGGAGAATTCCCATAGCATTTTGTAAGAGCCCTGCCAGAAGTAGAGCTTCTTGTAAAATAGTTGCAGGACTGCACAGTATACTAGTGGGAGCAGCTATTTTTAAGAATCTGCATGGAAAAACCCCCATTAAAATACTCCCCACATATGCATGGAAGCAACTTGTTAAAATCAATACTTCTGTAGTGGCAATGCTGTGAGATTACCTCTAGGGGTCAATGGCACTGTACCACATGCCAATACCACTTCTACCCCCACACCACAAGACTTGCAAGGGTGCAGATTTAGGTAAGGCCCTCAGGTTAATTAATTTTGGTGTATTAACTTCAGGTATACTGTTTATTTTACATTGGGGATAGAAGCATAGCAAAAAAACCCCCACGATGCCATAAACATTTTGTCAGTTGAACTCCAATTACATTTTTTGGTCTAGAAATAAAATTAGCATTAACTCACCCACACCACTAGAAAATTATTACAATAAAACACCAGCTTAAAGAAGTGTGGTGAGGTTTTTCACTCACTGCACCTTAACTGCAAAACCTAAGTACTACTTCTATTAATCATTTATATAGCATTATAAGGAGTACACAGCGCTGTACAGACACATATAAAAGACGGTCCCTGCTGATTAGAGCTTGCAGTCTAATCAAGACAGACAGTACAATAGATGAGAACAAGGGTACAGTAGGGAAGGGTAATGAGGCAGGAGAACAAAGGATTAAGATCCAAAAACGTCATGAAAGAGCTGAGCTTTTAGCATGGATTTTAAAAAAAGGGGAGAGATGAAACCTGACGTAAAGATCCAGGTAGTTTGTTCCAGGCGTAGCGTAAGATACAGTAAGTGGAAAGTCTGTGCAGTAAATGAAGAAAGCATGCCCAGCATCTGTCCTGCATGTACCACACTGAATAGATACTTACCACACAGGTCCTACATTACATTTGCTACAGCATGTTATATGGGCCCCAGTTCCAGAAATGAAAAAGAAAAATAATCCCATGGACGAGGCTAGGGTCATGATCCCTGATTCCCCTAACAATTCGATCCTCACCCATAGACCCTCTGCCCAGTCTATTTCCTTCAATGACATTCTCTTCCTCATTATTATGTACCCCCCCCCCCTTAACACTAGTAGCCTCAAAAGGAATTTTACCTAGAAACCTCAAAGTGTGTCAATTGACGCATTATCACGACGACTGCAATTAGCATGAAATGCAGATGTGAATTAACCCGTTTTGGACAGCTCGCATATTCTTTCTCTGTTCTGGATGATTTATTAGATTTGTTACACTCAAACAACTATGAAATACCGGCAATAATAAAAAAATATTAAAACTTTGCAGAAAATAGAAGTTTCACATCGTGTATGTTTTTCATACACTAGTCCAATATATTATATTGTCCATCTTCAGAAAAGATAGGATTCAGTTCCAATCATTGACATAAACGTACTGTATGATACTATTGAAACTGCAGTTTTCATTTAAAACACTTTATTATGATATAATATAGTTTGTCAACAGTCCATTCTGATGGCGGAATATGAAACACGTGAAAATACTTCTGATGCAGTGAGTCGATATTGCACCATTGAAACACCTAGAACAGAATGCTTGACAGCAATTAGTTTCGACAACATATTAGCCAGCATATGAAAAACATACAAGGCCGATATGCGCACCAATAACTCTGACACTAAGCAACTTACAGTTATCTAAACCTATTTTCTAAAGTCTGTAAATACCTTTATTTGCAAAATAGTAGCTATAACCGAGGCAAGCGTACCCGGTGCTCCGGGCCCTGCCAACCAACCTCCCCCTCCCCCCCCTCTGTCCCCCCAACACCCATCCCACAAGGAACAACACTACACAGCATTCATGGAACAAAACTGGTCACAGCTTTATTAATTATTAACCATTAACAAATATTCCAACAACATAAACCATAACCAGCCACGTAGCGGAGTAGTACCACACCAGCCATACCTTAGCAAAGTGCACTACCACCGCTCCGGCCTTACACTTGCCCCCGGCAAGTTTCCTAGCCCTTTCCCCGACTTCGCCATGCCCATAGCAAAAGCCGGCCAGGGTTTATCCTGGTCAGGGGCACCCACCCCTGCCCAAGTGTACCTTGAGGCACGGGACCCGGGAAACCTCCGGGAACCCGCCCCCCCCCCACGCTGCACCACACCAGTTCAACCCCCCAAAGCCGAACCCCCATGGGAGGGCGGGTGGGAAGCTGGCACCCCTTCAGACTCTGAGCTGCACTGCCACGCGGAGTCCGGCAGCCCGCTCCTCCCCCCCCAGTCGCACTCCCCCGGCAGCTTCCCATTGGCTCCCGCACGGCTGCATTCGCCGGGAGCCAATGGTTTTAAACCTCACCTGCCCCGAGCCTCCAGCCCGCAGCCGCGCGCAGGGTCCCCGCACCAGGCCGCGCGCCCGGTTACCGTCGGCCGCCGGGACCCTGCCCGCGGCCTCCCTAATAACCGAGGCAAGTGTACCCGGTGCTCCGGGCCCTGCCAACCAACCTCCCCCTCCCCCCCCCTCTGTCCCCCCAACACCCCATCCCACAAGGAACAACACTACACAGCATTCATGGAACAAACTGGTCGCAGCTTTATTAATTATTAACCATTAACAAATATTCCAACAACATAAACCATAACCAGCCACGTAGCGGAGTAATACCACACCAGCCATACCTTAGCAAAGTGCACTACCACCGCTGCGGCCTTACACTTGCCCCCCGGCAAGTTTCCTAGCCCTTTCCCCGACTTCGCCATGCCCATAGCAAAAGCCGGCCAGGGTTTATCCGGGTCAGGGGCACCCCACCCCCGCCCAAGTGTACCTTGAGGCACCGGACCCCGGAAACCTCCGGGATCCCGCCACCGGCACATGCGACAGGCCTGTCAATGCGCCGCCCCCCCACCTAAAGCTGCGACCAGCGGTTATCCCGCAAGACAACATACTCCAGAGCCTCCTGTCAGTCATTAAGGAGCAGATCCATGCCAACTGGAGACAAATGCACACCATCACCCCTGTAAAGACCAGCACAACCCACCTCCACCCAAGAATGCATAATCTGATAACCCCCATTCCTGCAAACCCACCGACTGATCTGACGGTTTATCTTAGTCAGCCCCCGCGACCACCGTCGCTGGCTCCAGCACGCAGGCCGAGGGATAATTTCGGACCACAATAAAATTGTCCCAGGAAACATTCTCATAACCACCGCCAAGTCATCCTGCGCCGCTCTAATCAGCTGATGACAGGACCAGGAAACGAGGTCATTACCCCCCAAATGCACAATCAGCACTGCCGGTTGACGCGACGTCCTCCTGTGGTGCCGTAGCAAAGGTAGCAGCTGCAGCCAGCGAAGTCCCCGCTGCCCCAGCCATGAGACCGACACCACTGCAGGATCCATCCACAAATTCAGGCCTCCAGGCCGAATGGCAGCATGCTGACATGCCCAGTGGACAAACGAATGCCCAACCACCTAGGCACCACCAGGCTCGAGACCCCCAGCTGAAAAACAAATGCACAATTAGCATCCCCCCCCCCCAATCAAAGCCACCTTTCACAGCCGTATGTAACCCTGAAAAGCCCAAGACTGCCACCTGCCGATACTTCTAATTACATCGTCGGGCAACCCGGTCCCCGCCGCACTAGTAGCCGCACCGATACGAAAGGAGTGAGGTGCAAAGTGCATGGGGTCCACACCCAAAAAGCGCAGCGCCAGCCAAAGCACCGCAGTTGCCTGAAAACGTGTCAACACCCGCACATCCTCATGCAGAAAAAGAACCCCGGCCCGCTCAGGGCGCACCCTCAAGTACGTCCTCACAGCCAGGACCGGGCACGCAGCAAGTCCCGCGACCTCCCGTAATATGACCCATAAACCCCTCCCACGCTGATCAGTCTTGGATTTCTCCAAAAGGATCCGCAGCAGCCCGCCTTCAAAACGCACATGGTGCTGTTGTAAGCCCCCCCCACCCCCGACCTGCCCGAATTCGCCACCAGCTCCCCAATTCGAAACGCACCGAAAAAAGCCAGACAAAAAAACCGCCCGGAAGAGAAAAACCTCAAACGGCGAAGCAGCCACCTGAGGCAACACTGCCAGGAGACGCACCAGCAGCCCATGTGTAATCGGCCTACGCGATACTCGGCGCAGAGGACGGCCCGATAACCCGCTACCATCCCGTCAGAAGCCGATGCGCCATAAATCCCCCTGAAATAGGACCCCAGGCCACGGCACTCGCGAAAAAGTTAAAACCCTGCTAAGTGCGAACGCACCGCCGCTCTGGACAGCCCGCGACCTCTGGCCTCCGCTATATAACCACCAATGAGGCCATCTGGCACCCTACCAGCCTGCCAACCCCGCGCCGCCAAAAACTCAGCCACCTTGTCACAACCACGCTGGTACGCCGACCACGTCTCGGCCGCCACCGAACTTCGCAGCAAGGTCAGCATCCCTCCAGGCCAATGCTCCACAATGTCTCGGGGACTACTGATCCTTCTCTGTCCGCCGCTGGGGCCAGTGCACGGAACCCCTCCCACTGAAAACGAGAAAGAGCATCAGCTATCTTATTACTGAAACCAGGAAGGTGCCGAGCACGAACAGATACATTCAACTGCAAACAGGCGAACACCACTGCACGCAACGCATCAACCGTAAGCACTTGGGTGAGAAGCGATTAACCACACTAACCACCGCCTCATTATCACACCACCAAACTATCCGCCGATCCTGCAACCTATCCGGCCATAGCTCCAATGCCACCAGGATCGGAAACAATTCCAAGAAGGTTATGTTAGCGGTTAAACCCGAATCAATTTTTGGGCCACCGATCTGCACACCAGGCCCCCCGAAGTAAACCCCTAAACCGGCTCCCCCTGCCATATCAGTAAACAGCTCCAGCTCTGCGCTGGATACCTTGGCTCCCAGCAGAACCGAAGTCCCATTAAAATCCTCCAAAAATCGGCTCCAGACCCGTAAATCTTCTTTCAGCAGTTCAGTGACTCTAATCCGGTGGTGTGGCTTCCGCACCCCCGCGGTGGACGCAGAAAGGTGCCTGGAAAACACCCTACCCATAGGGATCACCTTACAGGCAAAGTTCAAAGAGCCCAGCAGGACTTGCATCTCGCGCAAGGTTATCTTAGAAGACCCCAGGACGATAGCGACCAACACCCGCAAACTAGCCACCTTCTCAGGCGGCAACCGCGCGATCATTTCAACGGAGTCCAGTTCAACCCCCAGGAATGTGAGCCGGGTCATAGGCCCCTCAGTCTTTTCCACTGCCAACGGCACACCTAACTCCGTCGATAATTACCGGAAACCAGCTAACAACTGCTGACACTCATAGGAATGGGTCGAACCGACGAAAAGGAAATCATCCAGGTAATGCACTACATTCCGCGAGCCCGTCTTCTGACACAACATCCACTGCAAAAATGAACTGAACTTCTCAAAGTAAGCACAGGAGACGGAGCAGCCCATAGGCATACACTTATCAAAATAATACTACCCCAGAAAACGAAAACCCAACAAAGGAAAGGAGGAAGGATGTACCGGCAGCAAACGGAAGGCGGATTCAATATCCACCTTCGCCATCAGCGCCGCCTGCCCCGCTGCCCTCACCATCTCTGCCGCCCTGTCAAAGGACGCATACCGCACCGTGCATAACTCCCGTGGGATATGATCATTCACCGACGCACCCGACGGACAGGACAGATTATGAATGAGTCGAAACTTCCCCGGCGCCTTCTTAGGTACAATCCCCAAAGGAGAAATTACCATGCCCGAGAAAGGAGGGTCAGCGAACGGACCCGCGATCCGTCCCATCCTCAACTCCAAATCTAACTTGTCCCGCACCACTGAAGCAAACCGCCGTACCGAAGGCGAATTCCGGGTGCTAGCCGCCCCCACCACACCCCGAACTGGGATGACAAAACCAAACTGAAAACCCCTCCCTAACACCTCCCCATCCCGCTTCCTCGGATATTCCTGGAGCCAAATCCGCAATAATTCCGCACGAACCGGAGTCGGGGCCCTGCTACCCAACTCATTGGGACTTGCGTCCCGGCCCAGCGGCACCGTCGGACCCTCTTCTACTACACTTAGCAGCGGAATGCCCCCCGCCACAAACTGAGCATAAGTGTTTGAATTTGCAGCCTGGAAAGGGGCAGGTGGTCCTATTAAACCGCCAACACACATCACTGACCCCCCCCGTCCCCGCTTTTCGATTGTAACCCCCCCTGCCGACCGAAAGGAAACGGCCCCCCCCCAAGCACACCTACTGAACCCCCCTCCCCCCACCACCCCCTGTACCCAGTCCTGATGTAGAAGACATTTGAGTCAACCAGAGGTTGATGTCTTGGGTGCCCCAGGATAATGATCTATTCTCCTCCATCTTGTCGCGAAACTTGTCGTCATAATTTAACCACGCCCATCCCTCGTGCATCTGAGAAGCTTACAAAATAGTCCGCATAAGCCAGTAACATACCATAATGCCCCGGCAAATAATGCCCCCACACACTGGCCAGGCGCAGAAACGCGCGGGCCCAGTTTACCAAATTACGCGCCACTTTCCGAACTCGCCCGGCCTTCTCATCCTCTTTTCTCTTCTTCCGGCTCTCACCAGACCATTTTTGGCCCTCCAACAACCAAAAAATATCAATATACCGCCGCTTCCGAATTTTCCTCCGAAGCTTCTTCGGCACCCCCTCCCACAGCTCCGCGAACGCCACAACCGATGGGGCCCCACCCCCCATACCAGACCCCGCCGCCCCACCCCCAACGCCCTCTTGCCTCCCGACCTCACCTCCTGATGACGAAGATGAATCGCCCGAAGAGGAAGAGGAAGACGACTCGGAACTACGCCGCCGCCGGCAAGAACGACGCCTCTTCTTGCGAGCCACGTGCCCCGCAGTGCCTAGCACCAGCGGGTGCGACGAATCCACACCCTGGTCCCCCGACAACTCACCTGAGGCACGTCCCTCCAACGCAGAAGTCAGTGCGGGGTCCTGCTCCAACTGGCGATGCTCCTCGCGCCGATCCGCGCTGCTGCGACCTGGCCTCCATCTGCCTCCACCTCCATGGAACTTCGCCGCGCCGCAGCTCCTCTGACCGCCGTCGCCATGTAATCGGTATTCCCAACACCAAGCCCCCACGAAGGTTGTGCTAGCCTCCGCACCTGTGGAGACAAAAAAGGAAAACAGGAGGGGAAACTGCAGGAAGGCCACTGGGGGACCAGCCACACTCCAATCATATGCTGAAATACCTTGCCCCCCGCTTACCCAGTGCTCCCAAGGAGATGGACCCCCAAGCGCCACATAGCCCCCTGGAACCGGCGGCCACCCCGCCGCTGGAAGAGCACCTTGCAAGGAAGGCGTCCCAGCCATCGGCGCTGCTCCCCCTCGCCCCTGCACCGGCCCCCCAAAATCATCAACCCCCCCGCCCCCACTGGCCCCCCTCCACCGCACCCCCACTGATGCCCTCACATGGCACCTCCACCCTCCAAGGCTGATCAGCACCAGCCCGCCCTGCCCCACGCGACATGCCCCCTTTAGCCCGAGTCCTCCCCCCCGTGCACCTCCACCACTTGTCCTCCGATCCCCCCGAGCTCCCCTACTCCCCTGCACCACCCCCCGCCCCTCAAAGACCCCCTCCTCGAGGCCGCTGCCCCACGCGACCCTCTCTGCATAATAGAACCCCCCACAGCATCCTCAATCCCCCCCTCACCCCCCCAGCTCCCCCCCCCACAAGACGCGGCCCTCGAAGACACACTCTGGCGCCCGGCAGTCCGCCCCTGCCCCCCTGCCCGGCCCGCATGCCCTCCTCGCTGAGGCATCAGGCCCTAGTAACCACGTGCCTGACCCAGCGCAAGTAATAGAAAAGTGGTTTTTTTTTTTTTTTTTATTGTAGAGACTGTCGGCGATAGAAGTAAAACAATTAACCCTTTTCCCGGGTCTGGGAACCCCCCCCCCCCTAAAGGCCGACTAACCACTAACCCGAAAAACCAGCACCCCACAAGAGGGCCCGACCTGCCAGCACCGTTGCTGTCAAAATGCTGCACTTGCCTGCGGTTCCTCTGACCCGACCACCAGCGCAGCCTTAATCCGCAGCCAAACACCACCGCCGCTGCAGCCCCGTCAAGCCCAGCCAAAACCGCCACGCCGCAGGCCCCACAGCACGAACCAACAGGCAAGGAAAAGAAGCTGGCACCCCTTCAGACTCCGACGCCGCACTGCCACGCGGAGTCTGGCAGCCCGCTCCTCCCCCCCAGTCACACTCCCCCGGCAGCTTCCCATTGGCTCCTGTGCGGCTGCATTCGCCGGGAGCCAATGGTTTTAAACCTCACCTGCCCCGAGCCTCCAGCCCGCGGCCGCGCGTAGGGTCCCCGCACCGGGCCGCGCGCCCGGTTACCGTCGGCCGCCAGAACCCTGCCCGCGGCCTCACTAATTACAGCAATATAAGCTACTTACTATTTTTTGTGATCTTTTTATGTTGAGCCGCCAGTACTGTCAAAATCAGCAAACTTCGAATACCTATTAAACTAACTAGATCTCAGATAAAAAATCTGTATATAACGCTTTTTGACGTAACGATAATAGCTAAACATAGTTCCATTGAATTTATAACCATTAATTAGTAAACAGTTGAATAGTAATTATGGAAACCTTATGTATGCCAAAACATCGCTGGTCAAAACGGGTTAATGTGAAGTTACTTATTTGTTAAATACGTGCAGTATGTGACGTCATCGTGTGTTTATTGTTTGTAATGTAGGAGTAAAACTGTAAACAGTGATTGAGATGCGCCACCTAGTGGGAACATGATTTTTTTTTCAAATTTTATTTATCAATTCGTATACATGCCAACAACAACCGACAACAAGCCTTCGACAGGTAAACTCTGATCCCCGTCGAGAGGCTAATGATCTATACAGATATGGCAATATGAAAACATAAAATCATTCAAACTGGAAACAATTTTTATGTTAACTCACCTAACCCCCTCCCCCTCCCCGCTACCCCCCTCCTGATTGCACCCCAAGAATTCTACCCCCTCGCTCCTCATTACCCATACCAATATCTCGCCACCCTAGGTACCACCCTCACCATATCGACTCCTAACACCGCATTCAATATTTCATTACGCAGGTTGGGCCCAAATTTTGGATGTATGGTTCCCAGATCAGCAGGAAGTTGGACCCCTCTTCACATTACCCCTTGCCCTCCATCGTTCTGCCAACATCAATTGATGGAAAACTATTCTGCCACTCCCAATAGGATGGTAGATTTTGTTCTCGCCACCTCCGGAGTATGGGCCCCTTCCCCACCAAACATGCCTTCCTAAACCAGAGCTGCACCCACCTTCCCTGGGGAGAATGGGGTTTAACTGATCCAACACCACCAAGGGGCCCGACCAAGGAACCCTCTGCCGTATTCGCCCGGCAATCCAGGAATGGATCCGTGTCCAGTATGGTCGGATATACTTACACTCCCACCACATATGCAACAGGTTAGCCAATGGTTCCGCACATCTAGGACAGGTCCCACCAGCAGAATATGACTACGTGATGCTCTTCTAGGGAAAAATACGCTCGTATTATACATTTAAATTGAATTTCTCTCCAGTGGGCCTCTTCCGCCAGCTCGGGTATTCTCCCCAGTGCCTTCTGGATAGAACCCGGTGAGACCTCCTGTTGTAATTCTAAGGCCCAGGCCCTTTCTACTCCCCCATAGTCCGGCATGACTCCATGAACCTCCAGCCGTGCCTTAAAATTAGCTATTGTCGGAGGATTTCCCCCCCCAAGATCAAAAAATTCCAAAATCTGTGCTGAGCGTTCTACGGCAAGCTCTTCTGCCGGCAATGTGGCCACATAATGAGCCAGCTGCAAATAAGCAAAGTAATGTTTAGGCTGTATGTCATATTCCCCCCGTATCAGAGGCAACGATTTATCATTTCCCGGCTAGGTCGACCACGTGCCCTATTTGTCGGATTCCCTTTGCCTTCCAAGATCAAAATATGCTCGACTCCGGCCTGGGGTAAAGCACGCAGTGGTAGCCAGCTAGAAACCATCCAATTTCGTTTCCAATAAAGGTTTATTTGTCGCCAGGTACGACGCATGGAATTCAACAGTCCACTCCGCTTAATATGCGCGGGTAGTTTGGTACTCTCCATATGTAGAACTGCCAGTACTGTATGTGGTCAAAAAACGTTCTCCTTTTTATAATAATTCAAAAACAATATCTTAAATAACCGAGGTTTCAGACTTGTTGGCTCTGCCATTGGGACTCTCGTCCGTTTTCAAAGCAGATTGCCCATTTGCATCAACGCGCTCTAGAACTCAGCAGGTAACCACACTCAGGTACATATACTTTTTCCACAAAAAGCACTATTATTGTACTTATCTGAATGGCCTGAGTACCCCCGCTGATAAAGTAAGGTTTAGCTGTGCTGCAGGAAGGAGTGAACAAGGAAGGAAGGCAGGTAGGCCAGTTCCCTGCAAAATGGGGCTTCTCAGCAACATATTTTTTGGGGGGCTCCCATTAGAACTTATTCTGCTGAATGAAAGAGACAACCTGCAGTCCTCAGCCACAGCAAACAAACTAAATGAAGGCTTCAACTTAAAAGGGAAAATATTTTTTTAATTTAATTTTATATTTATGTGATTTTACAATTATTCCAAGAAAGTTCACACAGACAATCTCGTACAGAAAAAGAGCACAACAGAAACAAAAATTACAAAGCAAAATCAATAAGTAAATGCTAACATAGCTTATACTTGTCTGCTCTCCTTAGCACCCAGTAAGGGGAGGAGAAGCATACAAACAAATTTCAGTACCAAACAAAAGAAGAAACACAATTGGCTACTTATCCAGCACAATTAAATCATGAGGGTTCAATTGGAGAATCTATAGTGGCTTCCAGACACTAGCATTAACAAAAGCATTCAACTTGGTGGACTCATAAAAAATATAACAAAACAGAATGGTATTCACTAAACACTTACATGGGTGCTTCAAGAACACCCCCCCCCCCCAGTTGCAAAACCCTAAGAAGCCTTTATCTTTAGATAGACTCTGACGGGCAGGGACTGTCTATTGTATGTTGACTACCTCTTGTAGGTCAGCTGTGCAGCGCTGCGTGCGTGGCGCTTTACAAGTGCTAAATAGTAGTATAGTAGATAACTTGGCCCCTTTAAGCCCCTTTCCTATCTCAGCAAAACATATTCATTCCCCTTGGTACCATCCAGCCTTATTTTTACTGCACTCACAGCTTCATCGTGTTGAGTGGACTATGGCTCAAGAACCCTTCTTCAGAAGCTTGTGCTCATTTTCAAACAGGTATACTCCTACCGCTCTTCTGGTCTATTCCGCAAAACATTTCATATTACACATCCCTCAATGCTACAGCCTCTCACTCCTCCAGACAGCTTTATTCTGTCCTCCATACTTTTTCTGCACCTACCACTCATCCTGTCCATCTGACGACATCACCGGATCCTACACTCCTTGCCGTCTTTTTCTGTGATAAAATTATTGATTTGTGTTCCACTTTTCCCAAACTATTCCCACCCCCCCTTTGTCTCCATCGCCTATCTCCTCGTCATCTGTTCCCCTTGTTGACACCTCTTGTTCAGCATCTTTCCCCTCAACTCAGGTTCTGGAACATACCTGGTCTTCATTTCAACCCATTTCAGCTATAGAGCTATTTAATACGCTCTCGGGCTCCAGTAAAACAATGTGTTCGCTGGATCCCATTCCCTCCAGATAGATATTCAAAACCATCTCTTGTCTTACTGCCTTTTGTTGGAACTATTTTTAATTCCAGTTTATCTACTGGGATCTTTCCTACCCCTTGGAAGTCAGCCATTATTCGGCCACTACTTAAGCAATCCTCCCTCGACCCTTCTGTTCCGGCACATTGGGCATCAGTTTCAAGCTCTCATTTCTTGCAAAAGTGCTGGAAAAACATGTGTGCTCTCAATTAGCACTGCACGATGAGACCACTAATGTCCTCCATCTGCATCAGTCTGGTGTCCGTGCAGGCCACAGCATGGAATCTGTCCTTCTTGCCCTGCTGAATGAGTTACATGCTACTCACAATTGAGGGGATATTACTTTGATTATATCACTAGACCTCTCCTATGCCTTTGATTTGGTAGATCACTGTACATTGCTCTCTCGCCTTCATGATTCTGGGATTCGGGTACTGTGCTGCAGTGGTTTCACTCCTTCCTCACTTCCCGTAGCTTTTCTGTTCACTTAAGTGATGCGTCCTCCCCATCATTCCCTCTAATTTGTGGAGTTTCTCAGGGATCTATGCTCTCCCCATTACTCTTTAACATTTTTCTTGCCCCTCTGCCTCTCCTCATTCAGCAATATCTGGTGTCCACATATCTCTACACTGATGATATTGTTCTTCTTTACCACACTGTCCATCCCCAATTGCTATTGATCTCTCACCACTTAATGACTGCCTTACTCACATTGCCACATGGGTCTCTAATAACGTTCTCCATCTGAACCCATCCAAGTCTATGGCTAGGTGGGTTTCTCTAAGCTCCCCCTATCCAAATATTGTCCCTCAATTAGGTTGCACTGCTATCCCCCTGGTTTCTTCATTCCATTATCTGGGTGTTACATTGGATTCCTTACTCTCCGTTCAAGAGCATGTATCCATCCTTGTCCGTCGATCTTTTGTGCACTTCGTCAGATTCGAGCAGTCTGACCATTGGTATAGCCCTCTTCAATTACTACCCTCTTGATGTTGCTGGTGATTAATAGGCTGGACTACTGAAATGTAGCTCTTGCTAGTCTACCCCATTATCAAATTCAGCGCCTACAAAAACTACAAAATACCAGCAGCCCGCCTCATTACTCATACTAAGTGTTCTGATCATATTAACCCTCTGCTGATATGCCTTCATGGTTACCCATCCGCTTTAGATTCAATAATTTTTTTTATTTTGACACATAAAGTTCTCTTTACCTCAGTTCCTCAATATTGATCTAACCTCATAACTCTTCACATCCCCCTCTTTTTCACTTCGTACTCGTCACGCAAATCAGCTTGTTCTCCCATCCCCATCTCAGGGCTCATCTGGAGCTAATGTGTCATGCTGCGTTTTTCTTCCTCAGTCCTTCACTGGAATGATTTGCCATCCTCGCTCCACCTTGAAGCTTCCTACTTGAAATTTAAAACACTTCTCAAAACACACTTATTTCAACAGGCTTATAACATTCCTGGCACTGATCCTTTTTAGTTTTTCCCTTCCTCTTATTTCCTTCTATATTCATTGGCTGTCACTGTATCTTCTATCTCTTTCCTGTCACATAAATTACGTTCTTTTCCTGTTCTTCTGCATCATTAATGTTTTATTGTAAACCGCTTTAATGCCTTGGCCTGGGTTGTATATCAAGTGTAAAATAAAGATAAAGATAAAGATTTATTATCAAACAATAAAGCAAGAGTTATTATCAAAGTAAATGGCTCCGGAGATTCCTCAAGTGAAATCTCCAGCAAATCTGTTACATTTAGAACATCCACCAATTGCTGTTCAATCCTAGCAGATCCCACAGATTTCTTAGCCACTTTGGAGGTAAATACACTTTTACCAAGAGGCGCAGAATTTAAAATCAGGAGAACACCCACCAGTTTTCTATTAAATACTCCTTGAACAGAGTGTCCCCCATGTTGATACAGTCAGGGACTCGAGGGAAATAAATTGGTCTCAAATTATTAACGCAACCGAGACAAGTTCTCTAAGAAGTTTCCAACTTAAACATGTAATGAAGCAAAGTTTTTATATATAGTGCTGCAGAGTGCTCTGTCCAATACAGCAACTCTGGTAATAAAACATCCACTGCTTGAGATTAACTGTTTGCCACCTTATTTACAAATCGTTCGAAACTGGCAAACCCACATTTAGTATGTCACCTTCAAGGCCAAAGGAAGATACCTGAGGTAATAATACTTCCCCAACGAAACAAATGGTCATGCCACTCATTGATTCCTAGATTGACATCTTGCTAGCTGTCCAAGGAGAAAGCCATTTGTATCACCTGAGTTAACCAGTACAAGGACCAACTTCCATTCTTGCAGGCATCTCACCTCCTCTCACACCGGCAAATCGCTATCATCACCAGACTTTGACTTCCTGAACAGCATGCTCAGCTGAATAAGCTTTTTACTGGGGCATGAAAATCCTCTGCACAAAAATTTTAACTGTTTGGACCTGACCTTTGCAGCTCAGTGAAAATTCCCCTGTATTAAGGAGGATTCCAGTCCCCAGGTTGTCTTCAGGGGTATGATGGGTAGCGGAGCACCTTTGGCGTCAACCTCAAATCAGGGGAGAGATGGTGACACTGAATCAGCCTGCTGAGCTCTGCGACTCAAACACAAATACGGCAGCAAGGACCCCCAGGCTTACTACTCCCTGAAATCAGCCAGATATTTGACGCACAAAGTTGCCATAGAAATTCAAGGGCCAACGACCCTCCGAAGAAAATGGCGTTGAGATAAGGGAAGGCAGCAACACCCCTCCTGCCCTTATGCTTCTTCCCCAATATCCACAAAACGCGTGCTTCAGACAAGTC